>CM067360.1:135726447-135731447 GCA_034401795.1 Chaetoderma sp. LZ-2023a
GCATGACACGTGTGTTACATTACAATCAATGTCAGGGACCCTTTTGACCCCCATTCCCCCACCCCTAGGGGCGGGGACATAATGTAAATGTGCTTATCCACTCCCACATTGATATGGGTAACAGACACCAAATTTTGGTTGAATTCTATCCAATGGTTTCGGAGCAGATGCGTTAAATCAATTTCTGCAGGCTAAAATTTGGCCTTTTGACCACTCTCCCGTCCCCTATGGGCGGAGCTAAATTTAAATGGCCTCTAGCACTCCACAATCATATCGGTAACTCAGATATCAAATTTGGTAGAGTTCCGTCTAACGATTTCAGAGGAGTTGCATTACAAATCGAATTTCATGACCTTTTGACCCCCACCCCACCTATCCCGGGGGGGGGGGTCAAATGTAAATGTGCTCATATACTCCACATTGATATGGGTAACTCACATAATAAATTTGGTTGAATTCCGTCCAGCAGTGTTAGAGGAGTGGCATTACAATCAATTTCCGCAGGTTAAAATTTGACCTTTTGACTACTCACCCACTCCTGTGGGCGGAGCCAAATCTATAACTGGCCTCTTGCACTCCGCAATCATATGGGTAACTTAGATATCAAATTTGGTTGAGTTCCGTCTAACGATTTCAGAGGAGTTGCGTTACAACTGAATTGACCTTTTGACCCTGCCACGCCTTCCTGTGGGCGCAGCCAAATATAAATATCGTCTTGCAAAGCGGAATCATATGGGTACCCCACATACCAAATTTGATTTAATTCCACCCAATGGTTTGGGAGGAGATAGCGTGACGATAAATATCGTCTTGCAAAGCGGAATCATATGGGTACCCCACATACCAAATTTGATTTAATTCCACCCAATGGTTTGGGAGGAGATAGCGTGACGGACGGACGAACAGACGGACGGATGCGATTACAATATCCCTGACGTTTCTTTAAAACGTGCATAAGCTGATAGTAATTACCAATATTTCCATTATACTGTTTGTTTATAACTTTGTAAACGATCCCATTGCCACCGCCATCGCTAGTAGCACCGCCGTCATCATCCTAACCGACAATGATGTTGATGGTAATAGCGACGATGATGACAGCGGTGGTCGTGGACATGGCGGTAGGGGCCTAATGATGCAAATAAATAAATAAATAAATAAAAATAATAATATTAAATAATAATAATAAATAATAATAATAATAATAATAATAATAAATTTGCATCTCTACTTCATAGTAAATGTACAGCTAATCATCATATGCCGTTGTCACGGGCCTGTGTGTAATAAAGAAATACGAAAGCAATACGAAATATAACTACTGATGGCGAGGTATTTAGTCACTTTCCGCTGTCCTGACAGTTAGTAAGCCGGTCAATAAGAGACGATTAGACTTATCTTGACGTTAATTGACGCCATTAGATGATTATTATCCGGAAACAGAACAGGTTGTGACGATGGCATGTGCATGAGCCTAATAAGAAAAAATACAATGCATTCTTTTTCAGTGAGTATAATGAGCTGATTTAGATAACGCGTACGCTTTAGCAGATACAAAGGAAATGCATTACAATGCAGCTGTACCTGCGTATTAGGCGGCCACTTAGTTAGTGGTACGTTAAAGACGGCCTACTAAAGACAGCCGATCATTTAGTACCAGACCACTATCAGAAAGGGTCACCTTTGGCGGTCCCTTAAGCCGGGTGGTAGTAAGGACACCTGAAGACCACCCATCCTAAAGAATCACAATCACGTGGGCTGGAATCGCGTGCCCGTTATATAAGGTTTTACTGTACGTGAATCTGCATTAACGTTTGAGTGACTCACAGCCCCATCACGAGGTGTAACGATTGCCTTTTGCCGACTTGCCTAGGGCACTCGGATGTTGTCGGAGTGGACGACAGATGAGGGTTCGTGTGGGGGCTGCGATTTCTCAGGTGACACAGTGCAGGTGAACGAATTCACGTACATGCATGTGGTTTTATCATATATTCTCATACAAACATATGTGAGTGTAAAAAAAACCATATACCTATAACAAAACAGGTATTCAAGCAACTGTTAATAAAACCATCCCCCATCGACATCACGCTTTCTCAACAGCCATCGACAATAAAGTTCACACACACACGCACGCACGTTACGCACGCACACACCACATACAGTCCAGTCAATCACTCAATCATTGCGATATAATACAATCCAAGACGAATACAACCGTATAATAATGACGTCATTATACGGAATCCAATGCAACCCCCACCCTCATCGTCCTATTGCACGGTCCCGCCCTCCCGCTCTGCTCCCGTATAGCAAACAGCGGATCTATGTGAGTGGGGTGTATGTTAGTACGATGCCCCGCCCTAAGTAGCGTAGCAGCTCTCGCTATAGTAATTCGTTATTATTAGACTCCTGGATGAAATCTTACAAAAAATAATAAATAAAAAATGAACACTGCATGCACAAGAGGCCTACAGCTAAAACTAACAGATACTGTAGAATATTCTGAACATGATTGGATTGAAACACAAAATAATATATTGGAATATTGCGGATGCGACAAGCCGAGCTATTCTATGCGTTTCCGGTATTCGGTACATCTTTCAAGACACGGCACAGATGACACAGTATTATATGGAGAATGCCCTCTCAAACTCCCCCCCCCCACCCACAGTTTATCATGATATCACACCTTAATAGTTTATCATGATATCACACCTTTAATAGTTTATCATGATATCACACCTTTAATAGTTTATCATGATATCACAACCTTTAATGGTTTATCATGATATCACACCTTTAATAGTTTATCATGATATCACACCTTTAATAGTTTATCATAATATCACACCTTTAATAGTCTATATCATGATATCACACCTTTAATAGTTTATCAAAATATCACACCTTTAATAGTTTATCATGATATCACACATTTAATAGTTTATCATGATATCACACCGTTAATAGTTTATCATAATTTCACACCTTTAATACTTTATCATGATATCACACCTTTACTGTATTTATCATGATATCACACCTTTAATAGTTTTATTATTGATATCACACCTTTAATAGTTTATCATAATATCACACCTTTAATACATTATCATGATATCACACCTTTAACAGTGTATCATGATATCACACCATTAATAGTTTATCATGATATCACACCTTTAATAGTTTATCATGATATCACACCTTTAATAGTTTATAATGATAGCACACCTTTAATAGTTTATCATGAATCACACCGTTAATAGTTTATCATGATAACACACCTTTAATAGTTTATCATGATAACACACCTTTAATAGTTTATCATGATATCACACCTTAATAATTTATCATGATATCACACCTTTAATAGTTTATTATAATATCACACCTTTAATAGTCTATATCATGATACCACACATTTAATAATTTATCATGATATCACACCTTTAATAGTTTATCATGATATCACACACCTTTAACTGTGTATCATGATGTCACACCATTAATACTTTATAATTGTATCATACCTTTAATAGTTTTATAATGATATCACACCTTTAATAGTTTATCATGATATCACACCGTTAATAGTTTATCATGATATCACACCTTTAATAATTTATCATGATATCACACTTTAAGAGTTTATTATAATATCACACCTTTAATAGTCTATATCATGATACCACACATTTAATAATTTATCATGGTATCATACCTTTAATAGTTTATCATAATATCACACCTTTAATAGTTTATCATGATATCACACCTTTAATAGTTTATCATGATACAACACCTTTAATAGTCTATATCATGATATCACACCTATAATAGTTTATCATGATACACCTAAAATAGTTTATCTTGATATCACTCTTTTAATAGTTTAGCAGGATTTTACAGATGCAACACAATGTCTCCAATGGATTTCTGACATTGCGTGCTCTCCTAGCTGGTAATGGATTTCTGACATTGCACGGTCTCCTAGCTGGTAATGGATTTCTGACATTGCGCGGTCTCCTAGCTGGTGATGGATTTTCTGACAATGCATGCTCTCCTAGCTGGTAATGGATTTCTGACATTGCGCACTGGTCCTAGCTGGTAATGGATTTTCTGACATTGCATGCTCTCCTAGCTGGTAATGGATTTCTGACATTGTGCGGTCTCCTAGTTGGTGATGGATTTCTGACATTGCGTGCTCTCCCTAGTTGGTAATGGATTTCCTGACATTGCGCAGTCTCCTAGCTGGTGATGGATTCTGACATTGCGCAGTCTCCTAGCTGGTGATGGATTTCTGATATTGCGTGGTCTCCTAGCTGATGAGGGATTTATGACATTGTACGGTCTCCTAGCTGGTTGATAATGCTGCCTGGATATTATTGGCACATCCTTTAACTATTAAAGGTGTAATATCATGATAAATTATTAATGAACGTGCATTCAGTTCGTTGGTTTAATATGTGTGCTGGCATGGCATATAATCCTTCACCGCTGGACGAAAAAAATAATAGCCTCTAGCGAGATTGCAGTCGAGTTGCTGTTTTGACAATTCACGCAGTGACGCTAGTGATCTTTATATTTGTCACTCTGATCTGAACCTCAACATCCTTCCAGCCCAGCATAATATGAATTGACATGTCAAATTTGGTGATTCGAGCTTCTTGTATTCCAGAGTTATGTCCATAAATGTGCATTATGATATTCACTCAGTAACCATATGACAGAGATATTTACTTAGTTACCCTCTGATTGAGATATTCATTTAGTTACCTTATGACCTAGATATTCAATTAGTTACCTATGACCTAGATATTTGACCCCTCAGGCTGAAACTGAAAGTACGTCTAACACACTGCAATCTGAACGGATGTGTTACATTTGATGATTTTACTTCTTGCATCCTACTGGCTTTGGCCCATTGACCGGATGTGTAACATTTGATGATTCTACCTTCCTGCATTCTACTGGCTTTGACCCATTGACCGGAT
>CM067360.1:135736447-135791447 GCA_034401795.1 Chaetoderma sp. LZ-2023a
GGATCACGTCTCTGTTCACCCAAACGGCGATCGCTGGAAACATAGGTAATCTCCTTCATTCCTCGTTGCCTTTCTCCACCAAGGAGTATAAATGGGTACCAGTTAAAAGCTGGGGATGTTACCAATAATATACTGGAATAAAACCAGCCTAGAATGGCGTGAATGGGACCTGGAATCAAGGACTCGATAGACGCCAAATAAACTACCACCAGTAAAATAACGGAAATGAATCAGGATTGTTTGAGAAAAAGCATTTACTAAATCTAGGAGCGCTTAACTTGGAGCCAATTAGTGACGTCGCTGGTGCTTCGCACTCTGCCGTGTGTCAACTGCGCGTGCAGGTATGCCGCGCCCCTGAATATAACAAAAGCACACCTGAATATAGTTTTGTAAGCAGCATGAATAGTATTCTCTATAGGCGCCGATGTAGAGCGATTAACTCCTCTACTGTTAATTCACTATTAATCCTTTTGAAAACGTTATATTTTTTAAAGTAACTTATTCTGGTGAAAGGAACAAGTTTCAGTCAAAATGATTTCAAAATACACTTCTTGTTTCCAAGCTCGCAATATGATGCCCACAGAATATTTTAAAATTCGTGTGACTGAATGTAGACCCTGTCTCTGGAAACAACGGCTTTCAGTCAACTTTTTTTAAAACTAGACAGTATTTTACCTGTAGAACGCAGTGGCTAATCAGCTTAGCGTGAATATAACTGAGCTATTACGACCGGCTCTAGCAGGTATTATTTATTTGCCCAGAATACACCAGATCATATAGGGCCAGCTGCGCCAGTAATTGGTTCCCGCCAATATTTAGCTGTTTTTTTCTTCTAATTAATCTGATTTATTTCTGTTTTATTAGGGTCTATAGGTTGATTATTATATAAAGCTATCATTCAAGAGCACGTGTTAGTTCCCTGATCCTTTCCCAGATCTTTTTTAGATTTTCACATCTGTCATATTTCTTGCGGGTTTGCTGACAAAAACACCTTCAACAAAATGTTTATTAAATAGTAAAGGCATACAATTCATACAGCGTGTTAGACTATTAAGCATTTAAGACGGACTAAATCGAGTCATTATTGATTATGACGTCATCCTACACATAACGTAGTTGATTATGACGTCATATGGTGGATGGATAACCTGGAAAACTCCATTGATTGTAATACTTTGAATGGTGATTTGGCCAAATACCAATGTCAAGGTAACTGTACATGTACAAGCTGTTCAATGTCAAGGTAACTGTACAGGTACACGCTGTTCAATATTTCAGAAGCAACAGCTCTCAGCCACATTTATTTCAAAATGTTTCTTAGGTTGTAAATTCATCAAAGAAACCACTTTAGACACTTTTGTGACAAACCATTGGCAGCTTCGTGATGAATCAACGTAATTTTAATTATGACGTCACCTAGCAGAATTACGTATTTGATTATGACCTCAGATACTTGAGATCACATAGATCATTTATTAGATTTAACACCCTGTCTGAACATATTCGTTTTTTAAAACACTTAATTTACCACCGGGTTATGGTTCAACATTCAAATAGTTAAAAAATCAAATTAAATGACTCAATAAATAATCGCAGATGAATGTGACATTATAAGAGCACAAGTTTACGAGTTTCATTGTCGGTTAGACGCTTATTTTCACACGCGCCGCTTCAAAACAAAGTTTTTTTCTGCAACATTGAACAGAGAATGCAGAATTAGAATATTAATATGTATTATGTTGAATATTTTGAGAGTGATTTGCCTGGAAGCCTTGCATCATGTTCTTGTCAAACTAGGTTCCACGTACTCACTGGATTACTTGAATAGTTAACATGAGCGTCAGACTCTGGGAATGCAGCGGGTTATTTAAACAGGTTTTAGTAATAAGCTGTTGATCTACACGAGCCAGTCAACCCGCTTATAAACTAACAATATTTAACGATGAACGAGAAGATAATACATAAAAATAGCTAAATTATATAACATCATCGTCTTTTATTGCTTGTTATCTGAAATACGTGCAAACCTGAATAGCCCGCAAACAAAACAATGGCATCGTATTCAAGAAAGTATTCAAGAGTTTTTTTCACTGCCATTACTGCGGGAATGCGTGCTCACGCTATACACCTCATGTGCACAGACCCTTTTTCCAACATCGGTGCGTACGATGTATCGATCTATCATAATTTTCTGGTCGATATATACACCTGTGCAAAAGTTAAGCACCACCCTATTTTTACGCACATGCGAGGGTATATTCATGTGCTATGAAGAAAGCAATAGCATAAACATTTATGTACCCATCCATCTTAGTGCAAGAGGTAATAATGCAACTAGAGGAATGCTGATTATGATGGTGGGGAAACCCTGAATGTTTTTGTTTGAACTTGAAAACGAGGCCTGAATATGGTTACGTTGACACAACTGACAACTATTGCCCTACAGTTGACACACGTGGCTAGATTGTCATTAATGGTGTCTGAAAACGAAGTTTAACATCTGTGCACGAGTTTGAGACTGTCATTATTAATACCGGGTATATCCACCTTGTGCCTGGATGACGGCCTGGACACGACGTCTCATGCTGGTCACCAACCGACTGATACGCCATTGTGGTATTCGTTGCCATTCAAGATGGAGTGCGTCTGTTAATTTCTGTAGGTTCTGCACAGGAGGATCCCTCCTTCTCACCATGTTTCCCAGAATGTCCCAGATATGCTCAATAGGGTTCATGTCAGGGCTCCTTGCTGGCCATGGTAGGGTTTCGATGGCATTCTGGCGGAGGTATTCATGCACAGCTCTAGCACGATGTTGTCGGGCGTTGTCATCCATGAATATAGGGTGGGTTCCAGGTGCAGGATTTACAAAATGAGGGACCACAACTCTATCCAGTATGGAATCTTGATATCTTTGTCCATTTAGTGTTCCAGGTACAGTCAACAGATCCAGCTTACAATCAAATGAGATGCACCCCCATATCATAACGGAACCTCCACCAAATGGAACTTCTTCCATGATGTTACGTTGGTCGTACGCCGTGCGTCTGGACCTCCATACACGAGTTCGACCATTCTGTGGCATGAAGCAGGAACCGACTTTCATCGGACCAGTGTACCCGTCTCCAGGATCTCATGTTCCAGTGTCTTCTTTCGTTGCACCACCTCAGATGCTCCTCTTTGTGGTGTGCAGTGAGGAGAGGACGTCTGACAGGTCTCCTAGCTTTCATGCCAGCAGCATACAGTCTCCTTTTGACGGTAGACATTGACACTCTATTGCGCGTTTCCCATTGCTGGCTGAGCACTCTGCTGTTGGTGAATGGAGATCTCCTAACAAGGCGTACTAGGGCTCGATCATCACGGGCAGTAGTCTTCTTCGGTCTTCCAGATCTAGGCCTGTCCTTCACCTCGTTAGTTTGCCCATGTTTTGCAATCAAACGACTGATTACAGTATGGTTAATGTTCAGCTGTCTGCCAATCTCTCTGCATGACATACCAGTGGTATGCATGCCTATGATTTGCCATTTCACACGATCACTTAACCTTCGTCTTGCCATAGCGGTTCACAATCAAGAGCTAATTCTCTCTGTACAAATAAACCACGGTCATGAACACAAAATTCCTAATCTTGTCGCCTAAATCTGTATGTAATGTTCTACACCTCAAACTGGACTTTTACATAACTGAACACGTGTGCTGTTTCCCGCCACGCACGGACATCAAGCGGCGTGAAGTCATGCATGCATGTGCATTTCGTACTTGGAATTATGTCAGCTAACGCGGGGACAAAAAGTATGGCAGCCTAGTTGTACCATCATGTTTCTACGTTCTATTGTTTTTGCTGGTGCTTAACTTTTGCACAGGTGTATATATCACCATACCGTCCAGCGCAGTAGGCTAGGCAAGAATAGTTACCAGATAAAATTGGGAGAAGAGGCTATTTCAACTTTCTTCGGATTCATAAAGCCAGTACACCCACAATCACATATCTAAATGTCTCCTGACACTCTGACATCTATCATGTCTAACATTGTTCATCCTAATATACTTTACAACTGAGCAAGCATCTCAGATCAAAAGCAGAAATACTGAGGAAGCGTCTCAGATCAAAAGCAGAAATACTGAGGAAGCGTCTCAGATCAAAAGCAGATATATTAACACCTTTGAACTTCGTGATGGGAAATGTTCCCCACTAGTACCTCGCGAGTTCATCCCATCTACCTCAACCTCAACTGGTCACATTGGCAGCTATGCCAACATATTAGTCTTCTCTCCTATCTTCCAGACAATTACCAGATGATGCATCCATTGTCTTCTCTCCTCTCTTCCATACAACTACCAGAGGATGAACCCATTGTCGTCTCTCCTCTCTTCCATACAACTACCAGAAGATGTACCCATTGTCTTCTCTCCAATTTTCCATACAACTACCAGAGGATGTACCCATTGTCTTCTCTCCTCTCTTCCATACAACTACCAGAGGTTGTACCCATTATCTTCTCTCCTCTGTTCCATACAACTACCAGAGGATGTACCCATTGTCTTCCCTCCTATCTTCCATACAACTACCAGAGGATGCACCCATTTTCTTCCCTCCTATCTTCCATACAGCTACCAGAGGATGCACCCATTGTCTTCCCTGCTATCTTCCTTACAACTACCAGAGGATTCACCCATTGTCTTCTCTCCTCTCTTCCATACAACTACCAGAGGATGCACACATTGTCTTCCGTACTATCTTCCATATAACTGCCAGAGGATGTACCCATTGTCTTCCCTCCTATCTTCCATGCAACTACCAGATGATGTACCCATTGTCTTCTCTCCACTCTTCCATACAACTACCAGAGGATGTGCCAATTGTCTTCTCTCCGATCTTCCATACAACTACCAGAAGATGCACCCAGTGTCTTCTCTCCTCTCTTCCATACAACTACCAGAGGATGCACACATTGTCTTTTCTCCTATCTCCCATATAACTACCAGAGGATGCACCCATTGTCTTCCCTCCTATCTTCCATACAACTACCAGAGGATGCACCCATTGTCTTCCCTCCTATCTCCCAGACAACTACCAGAGGATGCACCCATTGTCTTCTCTCCTATCTTCCATACAACTACCAGATTATGCATCCAATGTCTTCTCTCCTCTCTTCCATACAACTACCAGAGGATGTACCCATTGTCTTCTCTCCAATCTTCCATACAACTACCAGAGGATGTACCCATTGTCTTCCCTCATATCTTCCATACAACTACCAGAGGATGTGGCAATTGTCTTCCCTCCTATCTTCCATACAACTACCAGAGGATGTACCCATTGTCTTTCTCCTATCTCCCATACAACTACCAGAGAATGCACCCATTGTCTTCTCTCATATCTTCCATACAACTACCAGATGATGCATCCATTGTCTTCTCTCCTCTCTTCCATACAACTACCAGAGGATGTACCCATTGTCTTCTCTCCTCTCTTCCATACAACTACCAGAGGATGTACCCATTGTCTTCTATCCTCTCTTCCATACAACTACCAGAGGATGTACCCATTGGCTTCTCTCCAATCTTCCATACAACTACCAGAGGATGCACCTATTGTCTTCCATCCTCTCTTCCATACAACGACGAGAGGATGTACCCATTGTCTTCTCTCCTCTCTTCCATACAAATACCAGAGGATGTACCCATTGTCTTCCGTCCTATCTTCCATACAACTGGCAGAGGATGCACCCATTGTCTTCCCTCCTATCTTCCATACAGCTACCAGAGGATGCACCCATTGTCTTCTCTCCTCTCTTCCATACAACTACCAGAGGATGCACCCATTATCTTCTCTCCTATCTTCCATACAACTACCAGAGGATGCACCCATTGTCTTCCCCCCTATCTTCCATCCAACTACCAGAGGAGGCACCCATTCTCTTCCCTCCTATCCCCCATACAACTACCAGAGGATGCACCCATTGTCTTCTCTCCTATCTTCCATACAACTACCAGATGATGCATCCATTGTCTTCTCTCCTCTCTTCTATACAACTACCAGAGGATGCACCCATTGTCTTCCCTCCTATCTTCCATACAACTACCAGAGGATGTACCCATTGTCTTCTCTCCAATCATCCATACAACTACCAGAGGATGTACCCATTGTCTTCTGTCCTCTCTTCCCTACAACTACCAGAGGATGTACCCATTATCTTCTCTCCTCTCTTCAATACAACTACCAGAGGATGTACCCATTGTCTTCTCCCCTATTTTCCATACAACTACCAGAGGATGCACCCATTGTCTTCCCTCCTATCTTCCATACAACAACCAGAGGATGTACCCATTGTCTTCTCTCCTCTCTTCCATACAACTACCAGAGGATGCACCCATTGTCTTCCCTCCTATCTTCCATACAACTACCAGAGGATGCACCCATTGTCTTCCCTCCTATCTCCCATACAACTACCAGAGGATGCACCCATTGTCTTTTCTCCTATCTTCCATACAACTACAAGATGATGCATCCATTGTCTTCTCTCCTCTCTTCCATACAACTACAAGAGGATGCACCCATTGCCTTCCCTCCTATCTTCCATACAACTACCAGAAGATGTACCCATTGCCTTCTCTCCAATTTTCCATACAACTACCAGAGGATGTACCCATTGTCTTCTCTCCTCTCTTCCATACAACTACCAGAGGATGCATCCATTGTCTTCCCTCCTATCTTCCATACAACTACCAGAGGTTGCACCCATTGTCTTCCCTCCTATCTTCCATACAACTACCAGAGGATGTACACATTGTCTTCTCTCCCTCCTCTTTTCCATACAACTACCAGAGGATGTACCCATTGTCTTCCGTCCTATCTTCCATACAACTGCCAGAGGATGCACCCATTGTCTTCCCTCCTATCTTCCATACAACTACCAGAGGATGTACCCATTGTCTTCCCTCCTATCTTCCATACAACTACCAGAGGATGCACCTATTGTCTTCTCTCCTCTTTTCCATACAACCACCAGAGGATACACCTATTGTCTTCTCTCCTCTCTTCCATACAACTACCAGAGGATGTACCCATTGTCTTCTCTCCTCTCTTCCTTACAACTACCAGAGGATGTACCCATTGTCTTCTCTCCTATCTTCCATACGACTACCATAGGTAGCAATCGGTTTGTTGCATCGTCTACTGAATTTCTACTGCTTGGAGAAGGAGAAAAAATGACATCAACACAGCACTTCCTTACACTGACATTCGACAGCCTGGTTTCACGGCCACGTGGTCCCAACCTAGCAAATAATCAAACCTTCCAGGATCACAACAATACACCCACAGGATCAGATGTCGACTTTCTGGACAGTCCAAGCTGAGACAATGTCACAGCTGATTGGTGTCTGTCTACACAAAGTTGTACTTTTCGGCACCGCCAAACTTAGTAGGATAACATTGGCCCATATCCATGATGCACAATTAGTCTATACAAAGGGGCATATTAGCCTGGAAAATCATCATTAACATTGGGATTAATGGCAAACATCAAACCGTAAAGAGCGCGAAATCGCGATTTCAACTTCTGTTCAGGGACATTCGCCTAAAGTTCCTAAAGTATCAAATGTAGTTGGTCATACTTCATTATTCAAGCAAGACAACCGCTGCACAGCAAACAACCAACCACCAGGAAGATAAATTCAGCGGCCTTAGCATCTATGTTCAATATAAAACGATACTATCAATATCTGCAATGCAGTGGACCTTTCCAGTTTTAGTTATGCCCCGCCCATCTCTTGCTAAGCTCCACCCACAACTCGCTCGTGTTGTGATCGACCGATCCCTGAACTCACTGATGATCAATTTCCAGGTAAGCTGTTGAATATTTTGAAACTAATTTGACTAGGTGTCCAGTCAAATTCGTTTCAAAATATTCAACAGCGTCTTTATTAAGTAGTAAAGACATACAATTCGTACAACAACGTTTAGACCGTCACCAATTATGCATTCGTGACGTACCTATCTACACCATTCATGACCTTAATGATTATGACGTCATCCTACACGACACGTACTTGATTATGACGCCATATAATGGATAGATAAACTGGAAAGATCCATTCAGCGTGGGCCCTGCTAATATCAACTGGAAAGAAGAAATAGCCAAATTTACGCCCACTGGCTGCAATCAATAGGTTTAAGCTTAATATGGGTCAAAGCCATATGCACCCAGCCACAGACCTAGCTACTAATATTGCTAATCTCAATGGCTCGCCATTAAGTGAAACGGAGAGTTCACTACTAAATTACGGACTAACTTTGTTCCTACAACAAAACAAAAAACTGGCGTACACGCACTACTGGATAGTGATATGTGGCAAATTGAGGAAATCAAGTGTCAGATTAAATAAACTTCTTTGGGACTACAACTCGTGATTGTCAATCTTTTGTGGAGAAAACGGGATGGGAACTGAAACTGAGACTTCTAGCCCCAGCAACTACTACTACTACTACTACTACTACTACTACTACTACTACTACTACTACTACTACTACTACTACTACTACTACTACTACTACTACTACTACTACTACTACTACTATTGTTCAGAACATGTGTGTCTAATTAACTGAGAGATGTTTGTTGTGAGAGACCATGACACCTCACCGTAATATCACTACTATAGACACGTTGAGAGATGTTTGTTGTGAGAGACCATGACACTTCACCGTAATATCACTGTACTATAGACACGAGTCGCTCAAAAGACGACTTATACCAATTAATCGTTTTAATGGTCAACATTTTTCAAGTAATTTTAATTTTTGAAGACTCTTTTTTATAAATTTACCACTGGAATTTTTGCCGGCTTGAACATGAAAAAGGTAACTTTAAAGAAAATTAAAGCATTTGGTTAGCCAGTGCCCATTTGAAGACCGAGAGAAGAATATTTTTGAAAATTTACTACTGGAATGACTGGCTCGGTTACCGAGCCAGTCATTCCAGTTACCTGGGGAGCAAGTAGGGGGTTTCGGGACCAGTCTGCTGTCAAAGGATGTCATGTATCAAAATGATCCCTGCAGCATGGGGAATGTCACCCTACTAGACATCCTTGCGGATCTGGATGTTAAAGGTTACAATGACCTTGAAATGTTGGCCAAGGTCACGGTTGTAAACAAATCACTGTATTTCGCTTCTACGTTCCTGTTATGTTATGTTAGACATATCATTCATACTGAATAACAATATGTTCTGTTGTGGCTTAGACTTAAGTAGGCCATTACTCAGATTAACTCACTTAGGTTCGTAAGCCAGAATCCGCGTATTATTTGCAAAATATGAACTACTATGTTGAGTATTTTGAAACACGCGTGGGTTTGGCATTTCTACTAAAGCAAAATCATTAACAGCTTAAATCCTGTCAAATTCTTTAAACTATTCAATGCTGTTTCTGTATGGTTGAACTGAAATTATATTCCGGAATTTCAGGAATGAAAGGGTTAAATGCATTAACTATGCAGTATTTCCAATGACTGTACTAAGAACTAATTGTATTCAACATAAATTTCATACTTCCACACAATATATTTAGTTTTTCGCCAATTATTTACACAAACTAAAACGTATTTTCAACTGTTTCAATCCCTTCTATTTGTTAATGGTACAACACAGTCCTTGTTCAAACTATCAAGGAAAGCTGAAACAGAAATGATACCATCACTAATCGGACTAATCATAAAATGTTTTAATTATCTTGGTATTGATAAGTTTCCTACTTGATTGTTCACTTGCACAATATGTATCCAGGAATGTCACATCTTTTATATTCACTACTGGAAACACCACCAATTAAATTCAAATCACGAATCACTTGGCACATTGACTTTCTCAGACTATGCGTACAAACTAAAGCAAAGGTTTATCAACTGTCCTAGACAGTGCTAATATGTGCCATGGCTTCAAAACTCGGACCCTATGTAAAATCTCGAAGTGAAAGTTAAAGCAAAAAGATCTGATCACTACCATCAGAGTCATAAACAGGTGTTTCTGTTATTCGGACACAGCTCCATTTCGCAATGGATCCTGTGTACTTGTATTCAACATTGCAGGGAATGCCAAGCTTTATTTACAAGAACAGTTTATTTTACAGCTTTTGCCAGACAAACAAGCGAAAGTCTTTCCCATTTTTGCTGACCATGCAGCCGATGTTGTCGCAACAGGAATAGTTTTGACTTTTCGAAGTTCCCAGCCATACTCAGAAAACGATGGTAGATCTAATGATATGTGGGCACATTTATCAACAAGTGTGGCATGAGTATGCTTCAAGAGCTACTCAAATGCGAATGGAGTTGGTGGGAACATTTTCATTTGTGCAAATCCGAACTTAGTATTGGTCTGCACTAGACCCAGTAGACTCATTACGTAATTAATTATTTCTCTCCGTATTTGCTTCTCCCGTGAGTTTGCATAAATGATGCTGGGGCTTGCAGATTTATTTCACCACTGTGTGTAATAAATGAATCTTCACCAATTTGATATGGAAAAGTAGATGTATAATCTCTGCATCGAGGCTCTATGGAAATGAATTAAGGACGGGTGTGTGTGTGTGTGCGTGCGTGCGTGCGTGCGTGCGTGCGTGCGTGCGTGCGTGCGTGCGTGGTGTGTGTGTGTGTGTGTTTGTGTGTGTGTATTCACTCCGATAATGGCCACTATAGTGTCTTGGCTATGTGGGTGGGTCTTAGAACATTTGTATTATATAATCTATCTGCGTGCGTGCGTGCGTGCGTGCGTGCGTGCGTGCGTGCGTGCGTATATATATATATATATATATATATATATATATATATATATATATATATATATATATATATATATATATATATATATATATATATATATATATATATATAAAGAAATATCAAATTTATTCTCCTTCCCACTTGTCTATATTAAATATAACGCCAGTGAGAGATGCCGACGAGTGGTGAGACCAGCTGACATATATTTGTAAATTCATGTGCCATTGTGCGACCTGCAAGAAAAAAAGTGATAAATAAAAGGAACTAAAAAACATGTCTGAGTTCCATGATCTATCCACGTCCTAAATAGAGAATGACAAACTTTCATCATATTAAACAGGACGTCAGAAAACAGCTTAAATGAACCGTACAAAAAACAATAATAGCACTTTGTAAATTTATCGATGTTATCAAGAAACAGTGTAAAACGATGAAGTATTTGTGCATCTGTCAGTTTGAATTAGTTTGGGTGCGTGCATGCGTGCGTGCGTGCGTGCGTGCATGCGTGCGTGCGTGCGTGCGTGCGTGCGTGCGTGCGTGCGTGCGTGCGTGCGTGCGTGCGCGCGTGCGTGCGTGCGTGCGTACATGCCTGTGCACAACTGAGTATTTTATGAAAAAATCCTTTACTGGTAAGGACAGTCATATGTGTGGTGATGAAGGACCATTCAGACATGCATATATAATCAGATACGAGTAACTATGTTAAAATGTTTATTACAATCTAGACCTACTGCTTCACAATTTGTGTAGTTAGAGAAGAGATCACAGCAAGTATTACCCCTCACCAATGCCACAGAACTAAATGCTGTTTTTGATTGGTTATGATCAGTGATGTATGATCTGGTATTTCCTTCACATAAGGGCAATACTGCACGGTATCCTCCGCGCGAACATCGTGTTTTAGTCTTATTGCGCAGATTAATTATGACGTAACAATAGACAATGACGTCATAAGTGTTGAGGCATCCTGAAAATGACGTCATAAGGTGTTGAAAATGGGCAATATTTAAGTTAAGATAAAATCTCTCTGTCTCTCCACCCCTCCCCCCCCCCCACCCACCCCACCCCCACACCTCACGGCACCCCCCCCCCTCTCTCTCTCTCTCTCTCTCTCTCTCTCTCTCTCTCTCTTATTCTTACTCTCTCACTGGCGTCTGAGGCGGTAATAAATTCGTTACACCAGTGTTTTTCCGGCGGTACAGGTTGTTACCATGCGTGCAAACAAATATATTTCCCTCGCTATGCTCGGGAAATATAAAATGTATTTCCCTCGCTGCGCTCGGTATATACAACGTTTGCACGTTTGGTAAAAGCTTGTAACCCCGCCAAAACACTGGTGTAACTATTATTACTTCTGCTAATTATACAATTGTGCTGCAAATATAGAAAGAAATATCAAATTTATTATCCTTTTCCCACTTGTCTCTATATACCTCAATTCTTAAAATAAGTGTCTCTACCTCCAGAACACGTCTACAGCTAGATTATGTCTACCTCTAGAATATGTCTACCTCTAGAATATGTCTACCTCTAGAACATGTCTATCTCTAGAATATGTCTACCTCTAGAACATGTCTACCTCTAGAATATGTCTACCTCTAGAATATGTCTACCTCTAGAACAGGTCTACCTCTAGAACATGTCTATCTCTAGAATATGTCTACCTCTAGAATATGTGTACCTCTAGAACATGTCTACCTCTAGAATATGTCTACCTCTAGAATATGTCTACCTCTAGAATATGTCTACCTCTAGAACATGTCTACCTCTAGAACATGTCTATCTCTAGAATATGTCTATCTCTAGAATATGTGTACCTCTAGACCATGTCTACCTCTAGAACATGTCTACCTCTAGAACATGTCTATCTCTAGAATATGTCTACCTCTAGAATATGTCTACCTCTAGAACATGTCTACCTCTAGAATATGTGTATCTCTAGAATATGTGTATCTCTAGAACATGTCTACCTCTAGAATATGTGTATCTCTAGAACATGTCTACCTCTAGAACATGTCTATCTCTAGAATATGTCTACCTCTAGAATATGTCTACCTCTAGAACATGTGTATCTCTAGAATATGTGTATCTCTAGAACATGTCTATCTCTAGAATATGTCTACCTCTAGAATATGTCTACCTTTAGAACATGTCTATCTCTAGAATATGTCTACCTCTAGAACATGTCTACCTCTAGAATATGTCCACCTCTAGAACATGTCTACCTCTAGAATATGTCTACCTCTAGAATATGTCTACCTCTAGAATATGTCTATCTCTAGAACATGTCTATGTCTAGAATATGTCTATTTCTAGAACATGTCTACCTCTAGAACATGTCTACCTCTAGAATATGTCTACCTCTAGAACATGTCTACCTCTAGAATATGTCTATCTCTAGAACATGTCTACCTCTAGAATATTTCTATCTCTAGAATATGTCTATCTCTAGAACATGTCTACCTCTAGAACATGTCTACCTCTAGAATATGTCTATTTCTAGAACATGTCTACCTCTAGAATATGTCTATCTCTAGAACATGTCTATGTCTAGAATATGTCTACCTCTAGAATATTTCTATCTCTAGAACATGTCTATCTCTAGAACATGTCTACCTCTAGAATATGTCCACCTCTAGAATATGTCTACCTCTAGAATATTTCTATCTCTAGAATATGTCTATCTCTAGAACATGTCTACCTCTAGAACATGTCTACCTCTAGAACATATCTACCTCTAGAATATGTCGACAATTTAACATTATTTGCACCTACCTGATAATATCAACAATAAAAGTCAGAATGAAAACATTCAACCCCTTTTTGGGAGTTAGTGGGTTGGTGGTGGTGGTAGGGTGGTGGTGGTCGTGTGAACGTATTTCGAAAATTACAAGTCTGGAGAGAGCATTTGAGATATAATTGAGCAAGAGTATATGAGGGGCTTGGTGCTCCTTAAAAGTAAGTGGTCTGGGGTCTTCCTCGGTAAAATTAAAAAAATTATGAAGCCATTTCAGACAGTATTACTAATCACGTAGCCAAATAATGTGCGTGCGCGTGTTTATGTCGGGGAGGGGTGGGTTGGGTGGGTGGTTGAGTGGGTGGGTGGGTGGGTGGGTTGTTCGTGGGTGGGTTGGTAGGGGTGAAGGGGTGTTTGTTTCCGGCGCCTTTTTACAGGGTCGGCGGGGGTGGGGTGGGTGACGGAAATTGATTTCCCCAACCTGGATTGAGGTGAGTGCAAACTGTATCTCTTACCCCTGCTATGGACGCCCCCTGAGAACATTAGCATGCAAATATACAAGGATAACTCTAGTTGTTTAAGATGTATTAACTTCATTTTCATCCACCTAATAGATACGCTCAACCGGGGGGGGGGGGCATATTTGCCAAACTTGAAACCGTCTTGACGACGTTGCTAGAGGATGGATGGTCGGGGCGTATCATCGACCCCCAAATGACATTCAGGCAGAAAACGAGGCATTCAGCATAGTGTACTGACAGGGACATATCTAGTGGTACTCATAAGGACATATCTAGTGAGCTCAACGGGACATATCTAGTGGTGCTCACAGGGACATATATAGTGGTGCTCACAGGGACATACCTAGTGGTGCTTACAGGGACATATCTAGTGGTGCTCACAAGGACATATCTGGCGGTACTCAAGAGGACGTATCTAGTGGTACTCACAGGGACACATCTAGTGGTGCTCACAGGGACATATCTAGTGGTGCTTACAAGGACATAGCTAGTGGTACTCACAGGTACATATCTAGTGGTGCTCTCAGGGACGTATCTAGTGGTACTCACAGAGACATATCTAGTGGTACTCACAAGGACATATCTAACGGTGCTCACAAGGCCATATCTGGTGGTACTCACAGGGACATATCTAGTGGTGCTCACAGGGACATATCTAGTGGTGCTTGCAAGGACATATCTAGTGGTGCTCACAGGGACATATATAGTGGTGCTCACAAGGACATATATAGTGGTGCTCACAAGGACATAACTAGTGGTACTCACAAGGACATATCTAGTAGTACTCACAAGGACATATCTAGTGGTACTCACAAGGACATAGCTAGTGGTACTCACAATGCCATATTTAGTGGTGCTCACAAGGACATATCTAGTGGTACTCACAAGGGCATAACTAGTGGTACTCACAATGACATATCTAGTGGTACTCACAGGGACATATCTAGTAGTACTCACAAGGACATATCTAGTGGTACTCACAGTGACATATCTAGTGGTACTCACGAATGTTAATTAATTTTAGCAAAGAAATGAATTGCGTCATGAAGTGATTGAGTGAGACTTTTATGATGTTACCTTGCACGAAAAACAAATAAAATATGACTTTGCATTGGCGAACTATTATGAGGCGCGTGAAAATGAAATCCTGAACATCTGGCGGCTATATTATCTATGATATGCCTGTGCTGTTGCTGCGGTTGCTGTCTGCTGGCCTAGATATCATCTGAGTGAACATGATCTAATCTAAGCTAAAAGCTACCTCAAGGCAGAGTATGACACGAGATGAATGATTTGCTGGTGTAAAGTAAATGTTAGTTCTATCAGCTGACACTTGAACAATAAGCTTTAATGCGAGAAAATAGTTATTAACTAAGTTCACATTGAATGTCAATAGTGTTTGCTCCTATCATCCTCTTAGTTTGAATGCATATAGTGTGTGTTCTAATTATTCTCATTCTCTTTCAATTCCCCTTTCATCATTTCCTCCCAAGAACTTTGCGCTGTATAATGAGTATATATATCCCCGATCACGGCAGTCAGTGTCTTTATTCAACTTACACACGGGAAGGGGAACTACATGTGACGATTCCGTGCTTCCGAAAATAGTTAACACATTTGCAGATTAAAAATGTTAAATGGTAATAAATCTATAACCTCATACAGTGATTACAAGACGCGTTTATAGCGAGTAAGATGGTGATAAAGTGATAAAATGCGAATGAATATGACGCAGTCCTAAGATGGCACCAACTCCCCACGTATTCCCACTTATACAAGGATGTAACAGTCCTAAGATGGCACCAACTCCCCACATGTTCCCATTAATACCAGGATGTAACAGTCCTACGTTGGCACCCTCTCCCCACGTATTCCCACTTATACCAGGATGCAGCAAGTAGGTCGGGAGTCATAGTGGCGGTGAAATGTCACCTTCCACTAACGCCCCAGCCATCGTTCCGGAATGTTGAGGTTCCTGCTATACATGTGTTTTATTGCTTTAAATGACAGTTGGGGACATTCTGAAGTCATACATTGTTCTCTATCTTATTAAATTCTCTGCAGCCATTGATCTGATATAGCTACATATTAAAGCAAGTAACACGGATCCGACCAGGTAAGACCGCCCCCCCCCCTTCGCCCCGTTCCCCTTCCCCAACACATTTGGACTTACCCTGAAAACAACAAAAGAATACTCCCAAATCAACACTTATTTATTAAGATTATTTGTATAATCTAAGAATTAACACTGTTGAACGTATACTTACTTCTGTATATTTATAATAAATGTCGTTTGTATTATTCGGTGATTATATGGTACCGGGGTTTATTTGTAAGACTGGTTGGTCCGGTGGTGGTTTTATATGGGGATTAGCTCACCTCCGTCTCAACCCGCGTACCGACCGGGATCTTCCTTCTATGTGAGATAGATGGAATGGATGACACAATGCTGTATTCTATTGGTGACTCGTTAACTGAACTTTCTTAATCCTAAAGTTTACACCTATAATTCCAAAATCTAGTCACGTGCCGTTTACCTATTCTAAACCTATTCTACTTAACTACAATCGATTCCTAAGAGAGAAGTATTTAAAATAAAATATACCAAAGTTAACCTTAAGTACTTCTCTGTAACTGACCAGCCAGCTAACTACATAGCTGACAATCTCGCAACTCATTAGCTGCCACTAGCGGGCAGAGACCGCTGTCGAAGTCCGTCCGAGTCCGTCACCGTAACTCTCCCTCACTGTCCCTAACCGTCCGTCCGTCATCAACGTTCGTTCACTCTTAAATATGAGTATGTCGTTATGTCAACAAAGCTGTGTGTATTAGCTGCTGGCGTGTATGAGCATGAATGTTACATAAGAGTATAATTAACTAATTTAACTAATTAACTAATAATACTAATTAACGTATATAATACAATCGCATAACATCATATTATATGTAAAATATACCCAAGTTGGTACGTGAAAGTCAAACGAACTAGGGAATATGTGAATTATTGTCCAGAATTCAGATCTTATGACCTGGTCAGCAATAGTATGACATTAGACATATGACCTGGTCAGCAATAGCGTGATATTAGACATATAACAGTTGTTTCATGTGTCATGTCGGGGCGAATACAACAAGCTGGTTAGAGACCATCAGTAGTGTGGAATGGACAATCATAGACCAATCATAGACCAATGCAAGTCGTCTATATCACACGCCACACACCCCAGGCTGCCAAACGCGCTGCATATCTTCACATAATCTTGTCCCATTATGTATTCAGAAAGATGTGGCGCAAGTTGTTAATGCCTTATTCTGGCTAACCCCTGGCATGAAGGGGCGGGGGGGGGGGGGAGAACTAACACGTTTGTGACTTGGGATTGAGGATTCAGCTATTGTTTCTGATCACTTACTCAATGTTGCGGAATAAGGAGCAGACGACTGCATCATATATTCATTTTGTAGATGATTAGTTTAATGCTAAAGCTCCTCCCATCTGTTCCCCAACATAGGTACTAGGGAAGACCTGCCTGTTGGACTATCACCGCTATAGACGGGCACTAGGTTAGACCTGTGTGATGGACTATCACAGGTATAGATGGATACTAGGGTAGACCGGGCTGATGATCTATCACTGCTATTAATGGGTACTAGGGTAGACCCGGGTAATGGACTATCACAGATATAGATGGATACTAGGGTAGACCTGGGTAATGGACTATCACTGCTATTGATGGGTACTAGGTTTGACCTGGGTGATGGACTATCACTGCTATTGGTGGGTACTAGGGTAGATCTGGGTGATGAACTATCACAGCTATTGATGGGTACTAGGGTAGAACTGGTTGATGGCCTATCACTGCTATTGATGGGTACTAGGTTAGACTTGGCTGATGGACTATCACAGATATAGATGGATACTAGGGTAGACCTGGCCGATGGACTATCACGTGCTTACATATTATAATCTGGGGGAGTTTCTGTGTTCCTACGTCCGTGTGTATACTTGCCCCATAAAAGCATATCATGTCCAATGTCTGAATCACAAAAGGTGAATGTTGTCTCCTGCGAAATACAGAGGGGCTTGAACTTTAAAGGACCCCACCCCCACCCCACCCAAATTAGTATTATAATAATAGATTACGATGTGCCCATTGGATATAAACAACACACCGTGTTTTCACATCCACACTAATTCATCAAGGAACAATAATCTATTGTTAGCGTGGAATTACAATGTATTCGCTAGTTTATGGAGTTTATCACTGAAATAGACAGCTTGAGATAACTGTCAAACTGCACACATCAATTGATATATCTGAATGAGATACGTGACATGGCAGAACACATTATATAATATGTATTATGTAGAATAACTGTAATGGAATTAATTAAAATTATGCATGTAGTATAAACAGGGCCTAAGGCCATATACAGCCTTACGTTCCGTAGAAGGTGCAAAAATAGCTTCAATACGTCGCTCTAACAGAGCCCTCTGCTACAAAACTATTCTATACGGAGCGATAATGTTTGCTAAGAAAACGGTATCCCGACATCAAGATTCAAGATTCAGGATCCAAGATTATTTATTTCATGCTTAGTATATAATATGCATACATCACAATCGAGCAGTTTATCAAAGGCAGAGCCTATGAATCGATGGACCTCCTACACACAAAACAAAACATTACAATATATAGGGTGATAGTTAATTATACACATATCTGTAATGTAATAGCGCCTGTACAGAGGTAAACACAGAACACAACATCTATTTTTGTACCATATTGTCATGATTGTTCTACATGAAGCATATTCTACATATAAAGGATCTTCATATTATTTTGTATTTAGATTCCAACTAGGCTTTTTATTGTAGATACAAGGTTTTTAATATGGTACATTGGTGGTGCGGATGGGAGGGGTTGAGGTGGTGGTGGTGGAGTGCGTGCGTGCGTGTGGGTGTGTGTGTGTTCAACAATGTCACAGTAGCATTAGGGTGATAGTTTTTATCAATCCTTTGCGGGACACGTTTATGACGTAATATATGCCCCTGTGACGTATGCCGTTGTTTCGGTGCAATTACGTCACAGATTGAAAACATGTTTTGCTTTTCGCGAGGTAAGCTGGTACCCGACTCCAATTGCTCATAATCACAATAGTGGAGCCGGTAGGGGCTACAGAGTCCACGGCGCTGATTGGCTAATTTTGATAAGCCGCATACGCGTAAGACCGAATATTTCTATTGGTTGTCAATCTTTAGCCCGAGGAAACCCAAAAACAAATGAGTGAAATGTAAAATACCTATGTTTACATTTTAATCAGCTGATTATAAATACGGCAATAGACCTTAGATCGCGTAAAGTGTCAATTATTCAGTGTCTAGTCCATCTTATGAAATGCAAACAAACATTGTTTGGCACAATTTTGTACTAATATGTAGCGCATTGTCAGATTCAAGCTGCTGAAATGCATTTCTGTAAACGTGTTCTAAGACTCCGGGAAATGTCAACCGCCCGCTGTTGGACGTACAATACGGCTCATAAATAACCCATTTTGTTTCCAAAACAAGACAAAATGTACAGTTGAATATTTTGGACTTAATTTGATTGGAAGCCAATGCTCCCGTTGCTTGAAATTATTCAACAAAATTAGATAACATTGTGCTGTTTTGGAAATTTATTAATCTATTTATGAACTGGACTGTAGTGCTACTGTACTGTAGGCTGTTGTTATTCTGGAGGGGGGGTGGGAGGGGGGGGAGAGGAGGAGAGATATCAGTCTTCCACTGTTGTAGGTTGTTGATTTTTTTTCATCTGTGCATTTACCTAGTTTGTCAAGGGGCCACCACCGCATGCCTTAGCCTTTGGTGGATGCCTGTTTTGAACTGTTAAATTATTTATCTATATGAAAATAAAGAATCTTGAATCTAGTTAAAACACAATATTCAACATAATATTTCTTTCATCCAGAATAATTTGTTTAGCCTGATATTCAGAGTTCATAGCCTGATATTCAGAGTTCAAAGTGTTAACCATTAACCCTCATAGCCCAGAAATGACAAATTCTTTATGATGTACAGTAATGAATATTCTATTGAGTATTTTGAAACTAATTTGACTGAGCTGCTGCTGCTGCTGCCATAGATTCAAAATAGTTAACAGGTTTCTTGTATAGGTGTCTTGAAATTGAGACATTGAGGGTTAAACTGGTAATACTATCTATCAGCCCAAAATGGCCATGTACCTTGTGCAACCAACAACCTCGTGTTACCATGAGGAATATGTTGTATGGTTTTTGGGTTTTGAATGAGTTAATGACTTGAATATAACCAATTAATCACCGAACCGGCCAAAATAGCTTCTGCAGTGGACGTCTTAAAAAATAGCTCTGTACTCCAAGAGACTATTTTTGAAAGTTTAACACTTAGTGGCTGGTGCGACTGCAGAATTAGTCATTACAGGTGTAAGCTTGAAAAAAAAGTCTCCTCATGGCCTGTAAAAGAACAAACAGGTGCGATTTCATTATACCAGCATTTTTTCAAAAAGTGTGGGGATAGAAAATCTGCTGTCCAAGAAGTAAATCACAACTTATTTCACTGGAATGAAAAATCTTACATAAGATTTCAATGATCAGCTGTAAAATCAGGAAATCTGAGCAATCTATTTCATGCTGTACCCATGTACTCGATGAGAAAATGCTGTAACACAAAACAATAATGACTTTTCGGTGACATGGTCATGTTTGACATTTAGTAACACATCCCTCTGAGGTGAGAACTCTCATCTGAAAAAAAATATATCAAATTAATAAAACCAGTGGAAACAATATTCAGTTTCACTCTGTATGACAATGACAGTGTACGTGCATGATATTTCAATAGGCAAACTATTTTAAAAACAATTTCACTGAAACCTGCTGTTCCATTGAGAGGGGCAAACAGCTGTCAATCAGGTTATTTTCAAGATATTCTACAACCTTCGTATCATCTGTCTTAAAAACAGATTTATTTGTAATCAGAGTGAGCAAGACCAAAACACTCCTTGTTTCTTTATTAATTCAGTCAGATTATTTGATTTAAGGATATAGCTGCTCAAATCACTTTCAGACAAATTATTTTCAAAATATTTAGTTTTCTGCAGATCTCAGTTCTAGCTCACCTGGTCTGTAAAGCCTGAGAGGCCAAATGAGCTTATTCCATGGCAATGTATTTGGTCTAAATAGCTCAATAGATAAAACAATAGGCAATATTTGTTTGCGTGTCATTACATTTTTTGAAAAACCTTTACCATTCTACCCGTAGAAAATTCTGAGTTTGGAAGACAGGCACTTACTTGACTATTTGTATCACTAAGTCACACCATCATCCACTTCATACAGAGCTTACTGGCTGAATGTGTTATTATTGATGACCAATCAAATTTAGGAAAATTTACCGTTTACAATATTTTTAAGAAACTAAGCCAGACTGATCAACTGGTAGATGTTGTTCCCAGATGTGTGAAAAGTCAGCTAAGCTAAAGGAAACTTGACCTTATCGACCAATCAGATTTGAGCTTTTGTTACATGTATTTGCCTACTTGATGGGTTTGACAGTGAAAACAGTGATATATATTTTTTGATCTTTGAGCCGGTGTCCATCATCAATTCCTTTCTCTTGCATGGAAATTATCTTTTTTTGATACAAATTCTTTCATTTCTGATTCAAATGGTCATTTTTTTGTCAAAATTGTCACAATTGGAACTTAGATATCCATGCGTTGTACAGAAATGTTTGTATTTTCAGCCAAAATGGTCACATTTCTGCATTTGTACCAAGATTTTCATGTTTCTGAATAAAAATTATGCATTTCAGTCCAAAACCTTCATATTTCTTATCAAAATTGTTGCTGTTAATGGTTAAGATTGGTTATAAAAAATGCCATTTTACTTAATGAATGTCCACTTGCAGACAAAGAAGTAATTTTTTGAAATTTTAACACTGGAATGAATGACTGACGCAGGCATTACAGTGATAAATTCTTCAATACCACTGCAAAGGCTGGTTTTCGCTTAACTACCATTAAAGGGTAGGACTCGGCTTTTAGTTGATGAACTTCACAGTGAACATGGCAATAATATAGGTTTGGGGCCTGTTGAATAGGCATTTGACATTATTGGTCAGTGGCCATCATCTCATATCCAAGTTTTACCATTTTGGGCCTAAATTCATAAATTTTTTACTTAAAATGTTCTTGTTTCCTGTTAAAATGTTCATATTTGGAACATAGATATCAATTCTTCATACAGAAATGTGTGTATCTTCAGCCTAAATTGTCTTACATTTGCATTTTGCACCCATATGTTTTGTTTCTAAACAAAGCAGTTGCTTTTTAGTCCCAATTTTCTTGTTTCCTGTCAAAGACTTTGCACATTTCTGACCAGAATCTTCACATTTCCAGCTTAAATTTTCAGATTACTGGTCATTTGAAATTTTTTTCCCAGCATTTTGAACCCAGATATTCTTATTAACTGTGAAAATCTATATATTTTTGGGTAAACACTTGCTTATAATCCTAAATTCACAGATTTCAGTACCAAATTTTTGCATTTTCACACATTCTTTCATTTTAGGTCCAAATTGCCTAATTTGTTGTTAAATTTTAAACACTGGCTGATAATTGATGAAATGGTCCATTACAGATTTAACATTTTGAGCCCAGATACACATATTAACTGTCAAAATTTATATATTTCTCTAAACTTTTGCTTTTAACACAAAGTTTACAAATTTCAGCCAGAAATGTTTGTAATTCAGCACCAATTTCTGCATTTAAGTACAAATTTCCATGATTCCAGCCATAATATGTGTTTGAAACCCAATTTTAAATGTTCCTTATACAGATACTGATATTATCCTAGGTGAGTGATACAGGCCCACCATGCTCATTGTGCCTCTTGGTTCCAAAGTCTACTTTGATCTCTGGTTGTCTAGGTATCATTTGGTTACCCCAAATAAACAATAATTTAAGTGTGACCTGAAATTAATCTGATTTAAACCAAAATGCCCTTGTTTCAGGCTGAAACCTATTTTCATAATACTAGCCTGGATTACTTAAAAACCAGATTTTCATTTAACTGTCAAAATGTTTACATTTCTGTGTAACTTTGCTATTAATCATAAATTTGCACATTTTAGGTCCAAATATTTGTAATTTCAAACTAAATTTCTGGATCATATGACTTACATGTAAATGTTGGAATAATTAACAACAACTGTAATTTCAACAATACCCTTTCACAGATTACACCAGCTACAGATTACAGGTATTTGATACAGTAAGCAGTAAATGTAAGTCCTTTTTTAATATATTTAGATTTGCCACTTGTGAAAGACAAGTGATCCAAATGGATCAATCTGGATTTAGCATTAATAAATGAGTTACCGTATCTGTTACTGATCCAAATGCTTACATGATCACAAGATCAGTGGTTCATGTGTTGATAATAGTTATTTACCTGGAGAGAATTAACATCAATAATGGTTTTAATGGTTGGTCAATGGTGAAAATCAGATATAGCATTATTATATGTATTATGGCAATCATAATGAAGCTGATTTTTAAAAAGAAATTGTCATCCATCATTCTATGGTGCCTTATATACACTTTGGCTGGGATGTTTTGGTGGGTGGGGTGAAGGTGGGGGGGGGGCAGAGCTCTGGGGTGCAGGGGCCCCTCATTATCCAAATTTTATTAATCCAATGGTGCAGCAGAAATGTGACCATATGCTACAAGCAACCTGTCAGATATGTTGACACAAATAATATTATTGTAAGATGTGCCAGCCTCCACAATTCCAGTAATTTTAATTTCAAAATATTCAACATGTGTTGGAATCATGATACAGAAAGTAATCAAAGTAATCAATGTATCAAACTTTCAAAGCTTCGCAGGAAACACTCCTGCTGGAACGATTTTCATTTGCCTCCACCAATCCCCACCCCCACCCCACCACCCTCAGTGGTAGATGATTTTCAAGGAAATACTGGTATACTTTATTCAATTTGCACAATTAATTTCACAAAATAAACTCTAGAAGAGTCACATAAGAAGTAAATATGTAGCCCACGTCTTCGACTAATCGATGAACGAAAACTGGTAACAAAATCTGGAAATGTGCCTACTTCTATCCTTCAAGAAAATAAGCTAGATTAATAGCGCGACTTTTTAAATTTTGGACAATAGTCTTTAGTGAAAAATTCCATTTTAGTTATGTAGTGTAACGAAATGTGTAATATAAGACTATACTAATACCCGAAGCGGTGTCGTTGTACAAGGGTTAAATAGCTGTCATTTCGCTTGGAAGCGTCTGCAGTTTTATGGATTTCCCCTATCTGTGTAATGACGTCATGTACGTAAATCGCGTACAAAGATGGCAGCCCATACCGGCCCCCATATCCTGAGCCAGAGAATCGCCAGCGAGGGTATGAGGAGTCGGGTACCAGCCTATTCGCGAGGCACCTCCAAACATGTTTCGCGAAATAGCAGAGGGCTCTAACAAACTGTCTCGTTCCACAGGAGAGGCAGGTTTCCGCCTCGCTAATCTCGCAGAGCGCTCTGGAGCGCTTTTCCTACGGAACGCAAGGCAGCTGTGACATATGGTCTTGTTAAGTATGACGTCACTGCGCGTGATTCACAACCTGGAAGTAATATTTTATTTTATTACATCATAAATGCTTTTTATGACCTCGTTATTTGTTGTTAATCAAAAAACATTGTTTTGTGTATTTAACAATGGAGCTGGCCTCGGAAATACGTCATCACTTAATAAGCCCACAGCGATATGATCCCAATCTGTTTATAGGTCATTCTGTTCTGTATCTGTAATTCCAGCTACTGTGGGCTCACTCCTGACGTCATAGTAAATATTCCTCTTCTTCTGACAGTCCTTTTGCGAGGCACCAACCTTAGTTCTCGTTGTCGGCAATCAAGTATAATATATTCAAATTTAAAATTAAAACAGCAACTAAAGATCCTTCTATTATAGTGTTCTAGCATCAACGGTTTGTTAATTCTTGCGTTTAAAAGACAGTTCATATTAACAGCTCATACACTAACATGTACATTGCAGTCATTTAAAAGCTAGTTAGTAGGGGGAAGAAGATGCAAGCTGATCCATAGCATTACTTCTAATACTATGCAGTGCATAGCATAGAAAATGGGTGATCCTACCAACTTCTGTGGAGTTTTTTGGAGGTAGTTGAAGACCATGCTTTGACTTCATATTTTCATGATCTAAAATTAGCTGTGCTACAAGTCAAGGAGTCGTCATAATGTTCTTGATGATGTCTGGGTGATTTTCGTCTTTCAGTATGATTTGAATGTTATTTATGTAGGATTTTCTGCAGCTTTCTGTCGCTTTGCAGGTTACTAGAAAATGAATCCTATCCTCAGGTATGTATCCGACGTGTTATGCTGATTCAAGCGAGCTCGATTTGATTGAAGTGTATATGATCCAGTTAATAATTTCGCTTTTATGCCAACACGCCTAGCTTCTCTGACGTTATTATCAACTGAACGCCAACAATGGTGAACTGATCCCACCGCACATGAGTTAATACACAAGTACTTCAGAGATGACTTCATTAGCGGTTCTGCGTGCCATTGTGCTTGGACTGCAGTATTAATTGTGTCTTGTACCTTTGATTTCCATTTATCTTTTGTAGGAGTCTTATGAATCAGCTCATATATGCTTGGTAACTTATATTATTATAGCCCATTACTAGATACTAAGGAGTGTTTAAAAATCTTATAGGTCTACAAACCATACGAGCTATAATCAAAATGATCAAATAAACGACGCTTGCTGTCAAAGTTATATTTGAAGAATTGAATCAAGATGCTGTCATTTCTGTTCGCGTCCAATAGTATTCTTATTTAGACATTGCAGCCAGTTGTCAGTAGTCCGGGCCGTGGGACAAACTACATGTGACCACCCCCACCCCACCCACCCCTTAGAACATATGACTTTCAAACTGATCTATAGCCGTCGGTCTGCATCTGATTCATTGACTGGTCAGTGATGTGGTGTTGTGGGTTTGGGAGTGGTGGCATTGGATGGGCGTGGTGCGGTGGGAGGTGGTTGGGTGTTGAGGAATAAGCAAAATTCTTTTCACCTACTTTCACTAATGAGAAATCTGCATGAAGATATTTCACAGTGTTATTTTACCGAGGACAACACAGCAGAGCTGCCAGCGATAAATACAGCAGAGCTGCCAGCGATAAATACACCAACGTTGCCAGCGATAAATACAGCAGCGCTACCAGTGATAAATACAGCAGCAATGCCAATGATCAATACAGCAGCACTGCCAGCGATAAATACAGCGGCGCTGCCAGAGATAACTACAGCGGCGCTCCCAGCGATAACTACATCAGCGCTGCCAGCGATAACAACAGAGGTGCTGCCAGCGATAAATACAGCAGTGATGCTACTGATAAATATAGCTACGCTACCAGAGATAAATACAGCAACACTGCCAGAGATAAATACAGCAACGCTGCCAGCGATAACTACAGCGGTGCTCCCAGCGATAACTACATCAGCGCTGCCAGAGATAACTACAGAGGCGCTGCCAGTGATAAATATTGCAGCAATGCCAGTGATAAATACAGCTACGCTACCAGAGATAAATACAGCAATGCTTCCAGCGATAAACAGAGCAACGATGCCAGCGATAAATACAGCAGCACTTCCAGCAACTAATACAGTGGCGCTTCCATTGCTAAATACAGCAATGCTGCCAGCGATAAATACAGCAGTGCTTCCAGCAACAACTACAGCGAAGTTTCCAGTGATAACTAGAGCAGCGCTACCAGCGATAAATACAGCAACGCTGCCAGCGATAAATACAGCAACGCTGCCAGCGATAAATACAGCAATGCTGCCAGGGATAAATACAGCAGCACTTCCAGCGATAACTACATCAGCGCTGCCAGCAATAACTACAGCGGTGCTCCCAGCGATAACTACATCAGCGCTGCCAGCGATAACTACAGAGGCACTGCCTGTGATAAATACAGCAGCAATGCCAGTGATAAATAGAGCTACGCTGCCAGAGATAAATACAGCAACACTGCCGGAGATAAATACAGCAGCACTTCCAGCAACAAATACAGCGGTGCTTCCACCGATAACCACAGCAGCACTATCAGCGAGAGTAGTAGTAGCAGCGATAAATACAGCAGCGTTGCCAGCAATAAATACAGCGGTGCTGCCAGCTATAACTACAGTGGCACTCCCAGTGATAACTACATCAGCACTTCCAGCGATAACTACAGTGGTGCTCCAAGCAATAACTGCATCAGCGCTGCCAGAGATAAATACAGCAGGGCTGCCAGCAATAAATACAGCAGCGGTGCCAGCGATAAATACAGTGGCACTGCCGGCGGTATGTATGTATGATTACTGTATTCTGCGGCTGCAGTAGTAGAAACATCTTACAGCTACAATCAGTCCTTCTTCATTTTTGCCCACTGTATCTTGTCCTCAGCCGTAATTCTTAGCTTCCTCAGGTCCATTCTTGACTTGAGTGTACCGGGTCCTGCTTTCTGGAGGTTACCTCGTAGCACGCTTAGTAGATTTATGCAATGACGTCTTCTCCTGGATTTGGATTTGCTGGCTCCGAGTAGGGCGAATTCCAAGGCTCTCTGTGCTTGTGTCTCTTCTGGCATCCTTAGCACATGGCCAAACATGGACCATCTTTGCTTGGCAGCTTTTACAGACAGGGGCGACGTATTACACATCTTGTATAGTGCATCGTTGGAAATTATGCTGTCTTGCCATCGGTGTCCAGTGAAGGTGCGTAGATGTTTGCGGTGCCAGGCATCGAGTGTGTCTAGAGCTGGAGCTGCCCAGCTGTTACCGTTATACAGCATCAAGGATATACAGGTTGCATTGTATAAACGTAGCCTTTTAAGCGTACGCTGCCAGCAGTAGCGGATTATAATAGGGGCAGCGATGGCAGGTGGGGGGGGGGAGGTGGCAACAAATACAGCAGCGCTTCCAGCGATAACTACTGCAGCACTTCCAGCAACAAATACAGTGACGCTTCCAGTGATAAAAACAGCAGCGATGCCAGTGATAGCTACAGAAGCCCTACAAGCAATAAATACAGCAGCGCTGCTAGCGATTAATACAGAGGTGTTGCCAGCGTTAAATACAGTGGCACTACCAGTGATAAATACAGCAGTGATACCAGCGATAACTACAGCAGCAATGTCAGTGATAAATACAGCAGCGCTGCCAGCAATAAATATAGCAGTGCTGCCAACAATAACTACAGTGTCGCTGCCAGCGATAAATACAGCGGCGCCGCCATTGATAAATGCAGTAGTGATGCCAGCGATAAATACAGTGGCACTGCCAACGATTACTGCATCAGCACTGCCAGCGATAAATACAGTAGCGATGCCAGCGATAACTACAGCAACTATGCCAGCGATAAATACAGCGGCGCTGCCAGCGATACATGCAGCAGCGATGCCAGCGATAAATACGAATATTTGCATTACTCACATGCAATATACGGATTATGCAATTAAATAATTGTTCCTGAATTTCTGAACCCATTTATTGACGCGGCTCTTTTGCCAATATCTACCCAGACTTTAGTGACCACCTGTCTTTAGTGATCACCTGTCGTTAGTGACCACCTATCTTTAGTGACCACCTGTCTTTAGTACCTTATGATGCATTCAATATATGGTCTGGAAGGTCGGTATCATATCTTAAGTTCACGGTACCATGGTATATAGCTTTGAATAATCTTTATGGAATAGAAATGTAACGAGATATCATATTTTTAACTGAGCAATTTCTCAATTTTAATTTGACATGTAGGTTTGTGTTCTATCAGGTAGGACACTGGGATTTACATTAAAATACATCTATAAGATGGCGTATTAATATAGTATTTCCATCAGAGGCTTGTAGCTATGGAAGGGCCAGTGCTATGGAGAGGTGGCAGAGAGCGAGCGAGCGAGCGAGCGAGAGTGAGTGAGTGAGTGAGTGAGTGAGTGAGAGAGAGAGAGAGAGAGAGAGAGAGAGAGAGAGAGAGAGAGAGAGAGAGAGAGGTTGGCGCTAGATAGAGGTTGTCAGAAGAGAGAGAGTCGTCGGTAAAGGAGGGTGCCACTAGGGAGCGATTGTTGTTAGCGAGAGTTTGTCTCTAAAGAGAGGTTGTTGCTAGAGCGAGATTGTCGCTAGGGAGAGGTTGTCGTTAGGGAGTGGTTGTGTCTAGGGAGAGGTTGTCGCTTGAGAAATGTTATAAATGAAACGCGTGATAACAGATTTGAAGGAGAGTAGCTTTGCGTTTGACAAACGTTCACACATCACTGTACCGACGTACTGGCTCACCAGACGAGGTGGTGAAACACATTTATGTGTGAATGTTTGTTAAAATTAACACAAAGTTAGTCTTACAAGATAACACATTTCATCACAGTTATCTTTATTATGAGAATACCATGGTTACAGGCATTTTAAGCGCGCTATTGTTTATGTTTGTAAACATGAGAATTGTGCCTACCTTTCAGGTATCTCGCTTAGGGTGCCGAGGCGGCGAATATGCAACATACTTATGAATCCCTGGATACTGATCCAGAACCCACTAGCAGTCTGCCGGCTCCGGGAACCACCACCAGCCTCCCGAGGGTCCCAGGCGCGTCAAATGACCTTACATCATTGGATGTTCTTGATGGAGCACGCATATTGCAAGAACTTTGCGTCAGATACAAAAATGGAAAATATTACGTAAGTACATTTTAGTCAAACAAGCGCGCAAGCGCTGTAGATGTAACCGTGGGGTGGTGGTGTGTGGAGTGGTGGTGGGCGGGGTAGTGCTGTGTTGAACAAGTCTGGGAATTTCCTATACGCATACACACGTGCATAACCATATACATGTGAACTCTTACAAGCCATTCTTTAGATATACCAATATATAGACAACTCCACGGGCCCTCATGGACAGTGGCAATGCTCGTCATCTCAAACACTTTCGAGGCTAAACACAGTTGGTCGTTCAGCATAATCTCAAACTCAGGACTTTACAAATTAGGCAACGAGATCCCATTACATATGAGGTAGTACAGTAGTGGTCAATGTGTGTTTATGTTCTTCGAAAGCCAGAGAATATGCCCATTCAGAAAGTATTGGCGTTCCAAGTAAGTATATGACTCCCACAGGACGCAATTAACTTAATGAGTATCTTGCGACCAAACCTTAAAAAAGGTATCTATCTAAGATCACTCATTCCAGCCGCAGAACACAATCACTCGCCACCACCGCCGCCGCTGGCGCCGCCACAGCCGCCGCCCCCTCTACCACCGCCGCCGCCGCCACCGTAGCCGTCGACGCCGCCGACGCCGTTGACGCCAGCACAACCAGCACCAGTGCCACCACCATCACCACCATCACCACCACCACTACCGCCGCCGCCGCCGCCGCCGCCGCCGCCACCAGCACAACCAGCACCAGTGCCACCACCGCAACCGCCACTGCTACCACCACCACCACCACCACCACCACCACCACCAAGAACAACAACACCGCCGCCGCCGCCCCCACCACCACCAGCATGACTTAGATGAGCAATTTTATAGGTATTATTTGTCCTCAATCGCACTCATTATCAAGGGGATAATGGACTGGAGGCTAATGAAGCAGGTAATGGACTGGAGGCTAATGGATCGGGTAATGGACTCGAGGCTAATGGAGCGGGTAATGGACTCGAGGCTAATGGAGCGCGTAATGGACTCGAGGCTAATGGAGCGGGTAATGGACTCGAGGCTAATGGAGCGGGTAATGGACTGGAGGCTAATGGAGGGGGTAATGGACTCGTGGCTAATGGAGCGGGTAATAGACTTTGTTGGATTAAACACAATACTTCGTCAGTTTGCATACTGCTCATGTGCACTTGTTATGCCAAACGCACGCCATTGATTGAATTACCCCTGCAGGAAATTTGAAGCCCGGTACAAGTCTCGGCTAACTGAATCCTTGGTCACAAAATCTACTATTTTGATTGGCGACATAAAATTGGTATTTTAGTAGCTAAGCCGTCAAATACTGCCTATAGGGAATGGAGTGGAAATGGAATAGGTTTTGGGAACATTGTCATAAGGTAGAGAAGTACAATATCATCAAACTTAGATCACTTAGTGAAATATCTACATATTTATATGCACTGGTGAGCGAATACTATCCGCCATTTTGAGTTTTACGTAAATTTCGCATCGAACCATTTCGACCACGCTCGTGATGTTGATCAATGCCTCTTGTTAACTATTTCAAGTTCGATTGGAAACTAGTCAACTTGGAACTGACCAATAACTGATTTATGACATATACCTAATAGATAGAGGCTCCCGTACGCGATCCTAGCTAACATCAACAATGCAGAGTATATATCATTTTGAACGAGGCCTAACGAATTCAAAACCATATTACCTTATTAACCGAGCGTTAAGTATGATGCTGACTGTGAACGTGGTTCATATCTCTACTAATCACAGACACAGTATTCGGCTTCTTAGAACATAATAAGGATTCACAAATCTGATATTCCATTTACTCAAATATGGCTAACAGCAAAAGGCACATTATATACACTATGCTTGCACATTCTGGCGAATATTTTGAAACTTATTTGACATATTCAACAGCTTACCTGTTTAGTTACCTTGAAATTGAGATTCAGAGAGTGCATGGATCGATTGATCCCAACACGAGCAAAGTGTCGGTGGAGCATAGTTAGAGGTGGACGTAACATAGCTAAAAGTGGCCTCCTCCATTAAAGGATGACGTTGAGGCGGTAATCAGAGTTACATATGGAATTTTCACAGTACATTATTGAATACTGTATGGGTGTTTGAATCTTTGAAACTTATACGTCAGCTTATTGGCAAGCTTTGTATTGTTACAATACAACCAAATCAGACATTTTGTGCGGGACATATCTTCTTATATTTGCCATGTTGGATGCTCGTCATTTCCGCAGTGAATAATAGCGCGTGGAAAATAAACCAATCGAATAAGATTATTAGACCACGTAGCATAAGTTGCGAGGGTAATAAATGGGTCTATGTTTATATTGTGAAACTTGCAAACGAAATACAGTATATATATATATATATATATATATATATATATATATATATATATATATATATATATATATATATATATATATATATATATATATATATATATATATATATATATATATATATACCAAGAGAATAAGTTTTATGTCATGAATAATTAATTTTTTTAGGGATTTGTCGGTGAAAGGGTTAAGAACAGTGAGTGTGGGGTGGGTGGGGAAACACAGTTGAATGGTGATCACACCTTATAATGAATGACCAGGAGGTTGCACTTCAACATCAAAATAAACACTTTCAATCTCACAGCGACCCGTTTGAAAATTATACCAGTGATGAGGGCATTGGACAAATTTGTCCTTGTTTTATATCACTGTTAATCAAAGTTTAATTACATTTGTAGATTAAAGTTAAAATAAGAAAACAACAGCCGTTAACAATGATAACGGCTGTTGTTTTCTTATTTTAACTTTAATCTACAAATATAATTAAACTTTGATTAACAGTGATATAAAACAAGGATAAATTTGTCCAATACCCTCGTCATTGATATATTAATCGCTTGGACAATTTCAACCAAATTTGGCTGGAAGGATCCTGTTGTGGCAGCCCCAAGAAATTGTATTCAGAATTTTGATAGGTCAATGTTTTGGCAGTCATCTCTGATTTTCTGAAAGTTTTCCGGAACCATTTAAAAATGGTACTCCTCCAATCAATAGGTGGATTGATCCTATGATGGTAGGCTTCATAGAACATATAAAACGAGAATCTTGATTGGTCAATTTTTTCGTGGCTGTCTTGGATTTTCAGAAAATCATCCATCTTTAAAAATCATCCATATTTAAATCTTTTCTTCTTTTCTTCTTCTTTTCGTTCACTGATCATACCGCCAGTCCTGTAAGTGACTATCGACATGATCATACGCGTTAAGTGCGTGGATCCATGGTTTATTAGAGTGTGCCGTGCGGCCTGGAACCTCCATCTTCAGCACTCGAGGTTTCTGTCACGGTTACCTCACCCTTACCTCCTTTAGTCGCCTCTTACGACACGCAGAGGATATGGAAGGTGTATTCTAAGCCCCACCTACAGGGCAAATCCATATTTAAATGAAAATGGTTTAACTGCCAAAGGTCCGGGTGAGCGCCACAGGCCATTGGACCTCTTGTTCCATAGATCTAAGTCTCAAGTGAATCAATCCACAAATCATACAAATATGTATTCAGGTGATACAACATGCCACGCATAAACTATGCATGCGATGTTCAGTTTTTTGCTCACTTGGCCAGAATGGCCAAGTGAGCTTATGCCGTGGCGACCGCCTGTCGTCCGTCCATCCGTCCATCTGTATGCCCGTCAACCTTTGCTTTAAAATGTATCTCCTCCTAAACCTCTTGCCAGATTTTAATCCAATTTGGCTAGAAGGATCCTACCAAGGGAGGCTCTAGACCTATTCAGAGTTGTTATTTTTCAATGTTTGAGCCAAAAATCTTAGATTTTACACAAATTTTCCAGACAATGTCAAAATGCATCTCCTCCTTAGCTTCTTAATGGATTTCAGCCAAATTTGGTTTGAAGGATCCTATGGAGGTAGGCGCTAGAAATTCTACTCAAGCTTTTGATTGATCAATTTTTTGGGTGAAATTCTTAGATTTTGTAAAAAATCTACCCTAAACTGTCAAGACGCTCCTCCTACTTAGCTTCTGTAGAGATTTCAGCCAAATTAGGCTTGAAGCAATTCTGTAGATGTAAGTTCTAGATCTTCTATTCAGATTTTTGATTGGACAATTTTGGGGTGAAAGTCTTAGATTTTGCAAAAGATTTACCGGAAGATATCAAAATATATCTCCTCCTTAGCTCCTTGACAAATTTCAACTAAATCTTCCTGAAGGATCATATAGTGGTAGGCTCCAGAACCTCTGTTCAAATTACTGATTGGTCAGTTTTTTGGGTTAAAATCTTAGATTTTGTAAAAAAAAAGTACCAGAACGTGTCAAAATGCCTTTTGTCCTTAGCTTCTTGACGGATTTCAAGACAATTTTCCTGGAAGGGTCATATAGTGGTAGGCGCTAGAAAATCTATTCAGATTTTCTGGGATTGGTCAATTTTTGTGTTGAAAATGGTAGATTTTATTTTAAAAATTACTATAGTGTCAAAACCTACATGTATCGCCTCCTTATCTTCTTGACAGACTTCACCCAAATTTGGCTAGAAGGATCCTATGGAGGTAGGGGTTAGAACCTCTATTCAGATTTTTGATTGGTTAATTTTTTTGGTGAAAGTCGTAGAAAACATATCACCTTTGGCAGATTTCAACCTAATTTGGCTGAAAGGACACTATTGGTGTGGACTTCCGAACCTGTATACAGAATTTTTATTTGTAAATTTTTTGGGTTAAACTCTTAGATTCTATGAAAATTTACCGGAAATTGTCAAAACGCTACTTCTCATTGACCGCTTGGCGGATTTCAATCTAGTTTGGCTGGAAGGACCCTATGGCTGTAGGTATCAGAACTTTTATACAGAATTTTAATTGGTCAATTTCTTGGTGAAAATCTTGAATTATATGACAAATTTACCCGAAATTGTTTAAAACGATACTCCTCATTAACTGCTTGGGAGAGTTCAACCAGACTTGGATGGAAGGCCCCTATAGTGGCAGGCTTCAGAAGTTACACACAGAATTTTCATTGCTCGATTTTTTTCGGCACCCATCTTGCCGTTTCCAAATGTCTTGTGAAATCAGTTGAAAGGACCCTAGATCGGTAGGCTTCAGAACGCATATACAGAATTTTGATTGGTCAATCTGGCAGCCATTTTGGATTTTCCAGAAATACTTTACAATGCTAATCAATGGTCAGATTTCAACGAAACCTGCGTGGAATGATCCTATGGTGATCGACTTAAAGACTTCTAATGAGTGTTTTGATTGGGCATTTTTTCGGCAACCACCATGGACGTTCCAAAATATTTCCAGAAGCCTTTAAATCGCTACCACCACTACTACTTCTACAGCTCGATATCAAATAGATTTGGGTGAAATGACCCTATGATGATAGACTTCAAGAAATCAAATGAGAATTTTGATTGGTCAATTTTCTTGTTGGCCATCTTGGATTTTCCGAAAATTATCCATCACGTCTATTTAAATGCAAACGGTTCAAATGCTAATGGTCCAGGTGAGTGCCACAGGCCCGTGGGCCTCTTGTTGATCATACCATTCAGATTTTAATAGCCAAATTTTGATAGATTTCTCTAGTCATGAAGGCTTCCATGATTTTCTTTTTAACTCACCTGTTATCCATCCGTCAAATCGCATCTCCTCATTTATACTTTGACCGATTGTAACCAAATTTGGCTAGAAGAATTCTTCCTAGGCTCCAGAGTTTATATTCCGATTTTTTGATTGATCAATTTCTTTGGGTGGAAATTTTAGATTTTATGAAGAATTTATGGAAAATTGTCAAAATGCATCTCATCCTTAGCCACTGGCTGAATTTCAACCGAATTGGGATAGAAGGACCCTATGTTTGTCCATTCCAGAACTTCTATTCAGAACTTTGCTTGGTTAATTTTTTGGGGTGAAAATCTTAGATTTTATGAAAGATATACCGGAAATTGTCACATATGTCAAAATGCATATTCTCCTTAGCTACTGGGTGGATTTCAACTGAATTTGGCTGAGAAAACCCTATGGTGGTATGCTCCAGAACTTCTATATAGAATTTTGAATGGTCAGATTTATTTCGGGAAATCTTTGTAAACACTACTCATCCTTAATCCATGGCCCAACTTTTAGAATATTTGGCCAGAAGTACCCCTATGGTAATAGTTTCTAGAACTATCATTCAGAATTTCTATTTGTCGATTCTTTAAGCAGCCATCTTGCAGCCATCTTGGATTTTCATAACCTAGGAAAATCCTACAGGAATATGAATGAGAATAGTTTTAAATTGGTCGAGTTGCTATTTACTATTTTTATAAACACATCTAAAGATCTGAAGATCGAGGGTTAAGAATATAGGTCACATTTAGTTAAACCAAAATAAGCAATTTTATGTATTATTATTAGCTCACCTGGCCAGAATGGCCAAGTGAGCTTATGGCAATAGCGACCATCCGTCGTCCGTCCATTCGTTATCTTTTGCTTAAAAACGCTACTCATTAACCGCTTGGCAGATTTCAACATAATTTGGCTAGAAGTTACCTATGGGGGTAGGCTTCAGAACGTGTATACAGAATTTTGATTGCTCAATTTTTCCGGCGGCCATCTTGAACTTTCTGATGGTGGCCACTTGGGGTTTCCGATAAATGGGAATTCTTAGGAAATGTTAATCGCTTGGGCAATTTCAACCAATTTTGGCTGGAAGGATCCTATTGTCGTAGCCTCTAGAAATTCTATTCAGAATTTCGATAGGTCAAAGCTTTGGGAGCAATCTCTGATTTTCTGAAAGTTTTCCGGAACCATTTAAAAAAGGGTACTCCTTCAATCAATAGCCTGATTTCAACAAAACTTAGGTGGAATGATCCTATGACGGTAGGCTTCAACATATTAAACAGGAATTTTGATTGGTCAGTTTTTTGGTGGCCATCTTGGATTTTCCGAAAATCATGGGGGGGGGGGGCGGCTTGGTGTGCGTGCGTACGTGCGTTCGTGCGTCCGAGGGGCGTGCGAGGTGCGTGCGTGCGTGCGTGTGTGTGTGTCTGTGTGTACATAAAATGATTATTTGACACTTACCCTTCAGTAATAAATGTGTTAATTGATATTTGTCATTCTTTAGTAAAAGGGTTAATTGCGCCTTGCAATTCTGTCGTTAAAAAGGTTAATTGAAACTTGTAATTCAGCAGTAAAATGTTTAATTGACATTTGTAATTCAGTAGTAAATGTGTTAATTGTGCTTTAAATTTCAGCAGAAAAAGGGTTAACATGGACAATTGACATTCAGTGGTAAAAAGGTTAATTGAGACTTGCAATTCAGCTGTAAAAGTGTTAATTGTACTTTGCAATTCAACAGTAAAAGGGTTAATGGAAACTTGCCATTCAGCAGTAAAAGGTTTACTGGAAACTTGCTTTTCAGCAATAAAAGGGTTAACAGAAGTTTGTAATCCAACAGTTGCGGGGTTAATGGAGGCCTGTAATTTAGCCTGACTTAAGCTTTCAAATTCTCAGCCATGTGCAAATTTCCTCAAATCAACATCATTTTCCAGTTTCTCAGTCATGAGGAAATTTTCTCAACAAGACATCAATTTGCAAATTCTCAGCATTGAGGAAATTTCCTCAGCTTAACTACATTTAGCAAATTGCCAGCCATGAGGGAATTTCCTCAAATTGACTTAATTTTCCAAATTCTCAGCCATGAGGAAATTTCCTCATAAAGACTTCATTCTCCAAAATCAAAGTCAAAATGAGGAAATTTCCTCATAAAGACTTCATTCTCCAAAATCAAAGTCAAAATGAGGAAATTTCCTCGCCTCGAGACTAAAATTAGTGAAATTAAAGTCTTAAGAGAAAGGAAATTCAGGAAATTGATACCATAAGGTCTAGGATTTCTGAATATTAAGCCAAAAAAGGGAATTTGGATTTTCCCTTTTTATGTTGGGTTGTGTTAGTCAGAGCTAATCATATCATGTACAGATCATGCTCATAAGTCAGAGCTAATCATATGCTGTACAGATCATGCTCATAAGTCAGAGCTAATCATATGCTGTACAGATCATGCTCATAAGTCAGAGCTAATCATATACTGTACAGATCATGCTCATAAGTCAGAGCTAATCATATACTGTACAGCTCATGCTCATAAGTCAGAACTAATCATATACTGTACAGATCATGCTCATAAGTCAGAGCTAATCATATACTGTACAGATCATGCTCATAAGTCAGAGCTAATCATATGCTGCACAGATCATGATCATAAGTCAGAGCTAATCATATACTGCACAGCTCATACTTATAAGTCAGAACTAATCATATGTTGTACAGCTCATGCTCATAAGTCAGAACTAATCATATACTGTACAGCTCATGCTCATAAGTCAGAGCTAATCATATACTGCACAGCTCATGCTCATAAGTCAGAGCTAATCATATGCTGTACAGATCATACTCATAAGTCAGAGCTAATCATATGCTGTACAGCTCATACTCATAAGTCAGAGCTAATCATATACTGTACAGCTCATACTCATAAGTCAGAGCTAATCATATACTGCACAGCTCATGCTTATAAGTCAGAGCTAATCATATACTGCACAGCTCATACTCATAAGTCAGAGCTAATCATATACTGCACAGCTCATGCTCATAAGTCAGAGCTAATCATATACTGCACAGCTCATACTCATAAGTCAGAGCTAATCATATACTGTACAGCTCATGCTCATAAGTCAGAGCTAATCATATGCTGCACAGATCATACTCATAAGTCAGAGCTAATCATATACTGTACAGCTCATGCTCATAAGTCAGAGCTAATCATATGCTGCACAGATCATGATCATAAGTCAGAGCTAATCATATACTGCACAGCTCATGCTCATAAGTCAGAGCTAATCATATACTGCACAGCTCATACTCATAAGTCAGAGCTAATCATATACTGTACAGCTCATGCTCATAAGTCAGAGCTAATCATATGCTGCACAGATCATACTCATAAGTCAGAGCTAATCATATACTGTACAGCTCATGCTCATAAGTCAGAGCTAATCATATGCTGCACAGATCATGATCATAAGTCAGAGCTAATCATATACTGCACAGCTCATGCTCATAAGTCAGAACTAATCATATACTGCACAGCTCATACTCATAAGTCAGAGCTAATCATATACTGTACAGCTCATGCTCATAAGTCAGAGCTAATCATATGCTGCACAGATCATGATCATAAGTCAGAGCTAATCATATACTGCACAGATCATGCTCATAAGTCAGAGCTAATCATATACTGTACAGCTCATGCTCATAAGTCAGAGCTAATCATATGCTGCACAGATCATGATCATAAGTCAGAGCTAATCATATACTGCACAGATCATGCTCATAAGTCAGAGCTAATCATATGCTGTACAGCTCATGCTCATAAGTCAGAGCTAATCATATACTGTACAGCTCATGCTCATAAGTCAGAGCTAATCATATGCTGCACAGATCATGATCATAAGTCAGAGCTAATCATATACTGCACAGATCATGATCATAAGTCAGAACTAATCATATGCTGTACAGCTCATGCTCATAAGTCAGAACTAATCATATACTGTACAGCTCATGCTCATAAGTCAGAGCTAATCATATGCTGTACAGCTCATGCTCATAAGTCAGAGCTAATCATATGCTGCACAGCTCATACTCATAAGTCAGAGCTAATCATATGCTGTACAGCTCATGCTCATAAGTCAGAGCTAATCATATACTGTACAGCTCATACTCATAAGTCAGAGCTAATCATATGCTGTACAGCTCATGCTCATAAGTCAGAACTAATCATATGCTGCACAGATCATGCTCATAAGTCAGAACTAATCATATACTGCACAGCTCATGCTCATAAGTCAGAACTAATCATATGCTGTACAGCTCATGCTCATAAGTCAGAACTAATCATATACTGCACAGATCATGATCATAAGTCAGAGCTAATCATATGCTGTACAGCTCATGCTCATAAGTCAGAGCTAATCATATGCTGCACAGATCATGATCATAAGTCAGAGCTAATCATATACTGCACAGCTCATGCTCATAAGTCAGAGCTAATCATATGCTGCACAGATCATGATCATAAGTCAGAGCTAATCATATACTGCACAGCTCATGCTCATAAGTCAGAGCTAATCATATGCTGTACAGCTCATGCTCATAAGTCAGAACTAATCATATACTGTACAGCTCATGCTCATATGTCAGAGCTAATCATATGCTGTACAGCTCATGCTCATAAGTCAGAGCTAATCATATGCTGTACAGCTCATGCTCATAAGTCAGAGCTAATCGCATGCTGTACAGATCATGCTCATAAGTCAGAGCTAATCATATACTGCACAGATCATGATCATAAGTCAGAGCTAATCATATGCTGTACAGCTCATGCTCATAAGTCAGAGCTAATCGCATGCTGTACAGCTCATGCTCATAAGTCAGATACCAGCGTAAATGCTGCGATAAGAATCCAGCACGCGGGGAGGGGACTATGTTAGAACATTCACCGCGCCAGAATATACGCACTCAGTACCATTATAACGACACAAATAAATACCATATAGAAACAAAGAAACATCACAACGGTAGTAGCAATATAAATAAGTTACAGTCCTTGGGTCTTAAGTACATGTGTGTTCTCATCGCGGCAGTCTCCTAACCCACCTCACCCACGGATATTTGAGAATCTTTCATGAAATTCTCCTAGCAAAGCCCCAAGCCCCACCCACCTCTGAAAAGTGCCATTTCAAACGCTTATGCAATCGCCTACCTAAAATAACAACTAATAGTCCGGGAGCCACAAGCTGATTTTTTGGTGAACCTGGTGTGTCGGATAAAGTTTTTTTCTTTGCTGCATTTGTAGTATGGGGATACCTCTTTATAATTTAGGGGGCTGACCGTTCCCAGCCCTTGAGCAATTTCAGATATTAACCATTTGCTTCCCGTTTTCCGGACAAAACCTAAATATGCAAATTTTTCCATTATTCCTTGTGAAGTACTCATACCTAAGGTATTAAATATACTTGTGCTAATGTATGTTCATAGGGGAGTTATTGTACAGTTTATTTTAATATAATTTAGATAAAAACTAACCCTTTCCTGCCCCTGCTTATTAACGCATTTGTCGAATTTTCTCACTCAAAGTCCGACTATTACATTAGGATAGGCCTACTTGAAAATACAAATTATTTTAATTGTATACCTATAGATAGAGACATACATTATGTATCTCACTGTAACAGAACTAAATAAAAATAACCCTTTCCTGGCCACACACTAATTAGTAAACAAAAGCTTTAGCCAGAATTTTATAATAATACATGGCCCGGGGTAATTTCATTTAAAGTAAATTGAAAACGCTTTTTCGCATTTTACGATTTCAAACTATTTTCTGCATGGTCATCTGCTATAATATCTTACGTTTGGACAAACTATGGCTATATTTTAAGATATGCTCATCAATCAAATACACTGAATTCTCCCCCTGACCCCTCCATCTTCACTATGCCACTGTTGGTGCATATATACTTGATATCATTCTGAGTTTGTTTAAGCCCCTATATATGATGGAATCCGATCGTGATGTGTGCTTCTTCAATTGGAAGTTCAGTTGTCAAACCAAGAGCGGAGCTTTAATCTCGGCGACACCTGTTCGAATAAGTAACATTATAAGATGTAGCAAGATATACAGTGATGAAAAACATTTTGAGCTTCAGAAATCGTTAGATCAGAACAGCGAACTAACTTGCGTGTCTACATACACATAATCTAGACAAACTGATCATTACAAACGTCAAACTGATGGAGAAACTGATTCAAAAATTCCACGAAAGGTCACAAGACGTTCATTGTCAAGAGATTATGGTGAGATATTCGACTTCCGGCAACATTGCTTTTTCTATGGTGATACGCGTGATATTCAATTGGACAAAAAGAACCCATCCAAGTGGCGAACTGCATACTTATGTCGGAAATGGACACAAAACAGTCTATCTTAGAACTCTGTGACAAGAGAAACGATGATGTCGCAGCGAGTGTTCGGCGTTGTGTCGAGGGTGCTTTGAGTGATCTGCATGCGGCAGATGCTCGTTACTATGTTGACTGTCGACAGAGGTTTGCCTCATTCAGGTCGCTAACTACTGAAGGTGAAAATACTAAAAATCCAGATGACACTGACGAAGACATTCCTTTTCAGACTCTTGTTCAAATAGTTACAAATGACACGTCGAGAATGTCGAATTCCGTAGAACTGTTTACAGCTTATGTAGAATGTGATGGAGACAAACCTTCCCATAAGACACTTGTGCAAAAACTTAAGGACAAATTCGGAGACGATCTTCTAGTGCTGTCGTCACCTGGCATAGCAAATATAATTGCATTTCGCAACGTTGCATCAAGGACACTCCGCCTTGTGAATGATGAAGATGATCAATTAGAACTGATCACAACAAAAGCCAGCAAACAGATTTTTACCGAAGTAAAAAACATTCGAATGGACAAGGATTATTATGATATCAGCATTAATAAAGATCTGGCAAAAGAATCAGGGAAACTCCCTCCCCATGTTCTGAGCCACTTCATGAATGGTGAGCATGTGGGACGCAATATCCGTCGTATTTGGAATGGGATCTGGAGTGATCAATTTATAGAATCTACATTTATGAGATATGGACACGTAGTGGTGGAATCATAGGAATAACACTCAAGGTAGAAGCTCTAAAGGTTTGGGCACTGAGTCGCCATTTGTGTTGCAAGATTGAAGCATGCTTGAATGAGATGGAGGAGGAAGGGAGTGCCTGTGGTAATCAAATCTACCACAAGGAGGAAACCAAGGCACGGATTGAAGCAGACGCCAAGGACAGAGCTGGAAAACGCCAGAAGTTGGACACTTGTATCCACCCATTGGATCCAAAGCAACACCCTGATGCAATAGTGAACATTAGCAGTGGCAAAACTGGTACATCCAACGTTAGTGTGCATAAGGCAGTGAGCATTGGAGAAGCATTGCTGGTAGACTTTGAGAAAAGCTGGCCGGATGGTTTCTACAGCACCATATTGAAAAAGGTGACACCTCTGGCAGAGACAAAAAAGTCAGTACAAGTTGGCGACTCAAAAGTGTGTGATCTGAATGCAATATATTCGAGGGTTATAGCTTTGTTGTCAAGTGATCGTGACATTGATATAAAAGATGTCATTTCTCATGAACCTTCTCCAGTACCGACTGCAATGTTCACAGAAGATGGGATGCGGATTGTTAAAGGCAAATCAGTGCTGAAAAGGTCCTTACAAAATCGAAGTGTCTAGCAGAAATTCTAGATTTGCAGATGTAACAGTTATTGATGGTTCTTCCCTGCTATGGACACTTTATTGGCCAACTGATGGTACAGTGGCAGATTATGTAGCAAATGTCAAGAAACGTGTAACTACATACCTGGCGAACAGTGATACCTATCTGGTGTTTGATAGGTACCATGACTTCAGTATAAAGTCTGTCATAAGGGACGGTAGGGAAACTGGCGTTAGTCGACCGCATCACCTGAATTTAAAGACAAGGCTACCTGTACAAAAGATTGTCTTGTCTTCCGTAGAGAATAAAAAACAACTGATTAGAATCATCTGTGATGAACTAGTTCGAGACAGATTGTTTCACACCCATAGCACTACGAAGCACAAGCTGGTAGTCACTGAAGAAGACCCATGTCCTGTTGAAATAGCTAATGAGGACATACGGGTTAGATATGATCTAGAGACATCCCACGAAGAAGCTGACAAAATCATTTTAAAGTGTGCAAGTGAAGCTAGCAGACTGTCAGTAATATCAGATGACACAGATGTGTTTATGCTCCTTGTGTGTTACTATCAGAAACAAAACCTTAAATTGCCACTAAGCATGGAATCACCCAGTAGGCAGAGGGCAATTGTGGACAATAAACTGACAGTAGAAAAGTATGCTAACATTGCGAATGAACTCCTCCCGGCCCATGCTCTGCCAAGATGTGACACAGTGGCATGCTACTTTGGAATAGGAAAGGGATCAGTTGTTAAAGCTCTGAAGTCTGGATATGATTTATCTGCAATCGGCAAGGTAGACGCACCTTTCACCGATGTCATGAAACAAGCTACTACTTTCATTTCTGCTTGTTATGGCATAAAGAAACCCAAGGACATGTCAGAAACAAGATTATATGTGTGGGGTACAAAAAACGGCAAGGGACATACATCATCGCCAAAACTGTGCAATACCACCCACAACAGAGGCATTCACAGAAAATGTGAAGAGAGTTCACTACCAGGCAATCTTGTGGCGAATTCTAGAATCGCATCGGCTGCCACTACTAGACCCAGAGGACTTCTGATGGAAGAAAGACATTGGTAACAAATCACTAACACCAACTACCATTCCGAACGGTGTCAATGTCGCCCCAGTTTATATCCTTGAAATGATCCGATGTGGCTGCCAAAGTACAATACCGTGTAAGTCGGGTCAATAGTCTATAGTGCACTATGTTATGTACTCGTTACACTGTAGGGTGCTCGCGTGTTCAGTAGCATAAGTTTACATGTACCGAGAGTAATAACAAGACTTTTTATTTCCAAGCATCCTAGTGCGATAGTGGGGCTTTGACAGCACAGATTCAACAAATGCGTTAAAAGGCGTGGCCAGGAAAGGGTTAATATTTATAAAATCGTACTCAAATGAACTGCACAATATCTACCTCATGAGCAAACATTATCACAAGTAAATGTAATTCCTTCGGTATGAATACATTGCAAGAAATAGTATAAAATTAGAATTTCTTAGTATTTTATGCAAAATGTGGAGGAAAGGGTTAATATCTCGAATTTTTCAGCCATTGAGAATACACAATAGAATGCACAATACCTAACCTATGATCAAATATTACCACAAGTAAATGTAATGCCTTTGGTATGAATACTTAACAAGGAATAATGAAAAAATTAGCATTTTTAGGGTTTTCCGCAAAACGGGAATAAAAGGGTTAAAATCTGAAATTGCTCAAGGGCTAGGAATGGTTAGCCCCCCCCCCACCCTCCCCCCCCCTAAATTATGAAGCGGTAACCCCATACTACAAAATGCAAAAAAGAAAAAAACTTTATCCGGCAAATCCAGGTTCGACCCCTTGGCTCCCGGACTATAAGGCATACACTATTTTTAACGGATCGCTGTAGGGCCTAGTCTACTTTAAATAAACTTAAAAACCTAACGTATGAAATAAATATGTTATGGCATGCTCAGTCAAATATCTGCACGCTTATTTCGACAGGTATTCTAGATCAGTTTTTATATTGCTCGTGGAACTGGTATAAAATACTGGCAGAAATACCAGCGCAAATCTCACAGCACCGCAGTAGCAGCTCGGGTGAATAGAATTCAATGCTGTTTCATAGCCGTGTGTATTGTAGGAAAGAAAACCTTTACGAACTTATTTGTGAATCAAAGAAAGATCACTGCCATTAATAAAAACAGGCATGCTTATTATATATTGAGCACATCTTATGGTACATACTGGAAACAGAATTTAGAGGCTTTAAAACTATGAACATAAAGGAATTAAATCCATATGTAAATACAGGGATTTAGAAATAAGTAAACAGACGTACTCAGCCAATGAACCATGATAATAACTTGGCCATATTTCTGCCTTCTTGTGATGCGAATTACATACTGACGTGAGATCTAACTAAGACGCCAAGGTCAAGGTCAATCCTCAGCTCAAATCGTAGAATACATTTTCGTCAAGTTGATTGGTGTGTGTGTGTGTGCGTGCGTGCATGTGTGCGCGCGCGCGTACGTGCGCGCGTGCGTGCGTGCGTGCGTGCGGGCGTCGGGGAGCTTTCTACAATGCCCTTACAGATGGACCTTTTCTTCCACTTGAATTGATGGCACAGGGTCACCCGCCTGTCAATAATAATAACAGTGACAATAATAATCATAACAATGATAACAATGATAACAACGATAACAACAACAACAACAACAACAACAACAACAACAACAACCAACAACAACAGCAACAACCAACAACAACAACAACAACAACAATATTTAATACAAACCAAACAACACCCACACTCACATCTATCTCCTCATCTATCTCGTCTCACACTTATATCAGCTCTTAATACTGCATTGAAAAATTCAGCGTAAAAATGGTGACACAGCATTGGGAAAGCGTTAGAACAAACCCAGGCACGAGTGGCCTAATAAATGATGGCCCATTAGGTCGCAAGACGGCCTACTTCTTTCATGCTTCCTTAAAGGTGTATATTCACAGCAGACTGGTTCAAAATGAAATTGTTAAGATTATATACTTTTAGAGGCTTAAATTGTGTGCCTAGATATAATGAAACGAAATAAATCTTAGCATATGGTGATTTCATTACGTATAAATTAATATAATTTTTTAAGATGTCAAATTGAATTAGAGGGCACGAGCCCCTAATTGAAATTCACAACTAAACCTACGAAATTTATTTATATGGAATGAAATCATCATATGTTACGATTTATTTCGTTTCATTACATTAAGGTACACAATTTAAGCCTCTAAACGTATATAGTTTTAAGAATTTAATTTTCATTTTGGTGTGAATATGCATCTTTAAGCGATAAGTCCCGATAAGTCCCAGTTTAGGACCCGTCTGCAATGCGACGTCTGGCCCTTTACCTGCTGAAACTAAATTGTTTACTGCCGAATATTTAGCGAAGAGAAGGGAAGTGGTCTTGTTAAAACTGTTAATTTCAATGTTTCAGATTAGACCAGACACATACTTGCGATGATGTGACGTTTTAAAAATAACTTAACTGGCTCTTGATAATGCCAAAACAGTTATAAAACATAAAAAACCAGTCAAATGTTTGGTGTCTGTAATTGCGCCAGCGTGACTTCACGCTCGGGTGCCCTAAGCGACCCAGTCTAGATATACACGGACATTACGTGATATAACATACACATTTACGAAGAAGCATTGTTTATATCTAACAGAACGTGTCGATCTATGACACAGTGTATTGAATTAGGGCCCCCGCACCGGAAGGTGCGGAAGGCCTATAGTAAACACCGCGTCTGTCTGTCTGTCCGTCTCTCTGTCCACAATTTCTCGTAAACAGCTTATCATACAGAACCGCTTCAATATTTTAATGAAACTTGGTGTATGCTTCAGTTATGATGCGCAGGTATTCTGTTTGAGGAATTTACGTTTATAGGTCCAATATTTTGGGTGAAAATGGGCATTTTAATGCAAAAACTCACTATTTTTGTCAATTTCCTCGTAACCACCATAGCATACAGAATCGCTTAAGATAATTTAATGAAACTTGGCAGGTGGCTTCCTTGTGATGGGGGAAATACCTTTTGAAGGATTCGCGTTTATATGTCCAATATTTTGGGTGAAAATGGGCTTTCTAATGCAAAAACTCACGATATTTGTCAATTTTCTCGTAAATACCACATCACACAGAACCGCTTCAATATTTTTATGAAATTGGTGTATGCTTTAGTTATAATATGCAGATGTGCTGTTTGAAGAATTCACGTTCATAGGTCCAATATTTTAGGTGAAAATCGGCATTTTAATGCAACAACTCACGATTTTTGTCAATTTCCTCTTAACCACCATATCATATAGAACCGCTTAAGATAATTTAATGAAATTTGGTGTATGCATGTTATGATACGCAGATGTGCCTTTTGAAGAATTCACATTTATAGGTCCATGATTTTGGGTGAAAATGGGATTTTTAATGCAGACTTACAATTTTTGCCAATTTCCTTATTTTATTGTTTTAAAATTAATTTTTTTAAATTTTTTTATTTTTTGTTTTTTATTTTTTATTTTGAATAATATGAAGGTTTTAAATAAATTTACTACCTACTACATGGAGAAAGGTACTTTCCGTGATTGCGGGCCACTCTGAGTCAAACCACGTTTTCTAGTTGCATGACAAATCTGAAGAGATACACCCGTGCTGTTTAGTCTACTAGTCAGCCCTATGTTGGCTGTAGTGAACCTAGAAATGTCGAGTACTATAAGGTTTGTACGTTGGAAATGCAATATATAGGTCCTAAGAACTCTAAAACTGCCGGATGCTAATCTTCATATGTGTAGCATTTTGCATAATTGACCTAATTAGCATATTAAATAGGTAAATTACAGTATCAAGAATATCGTCCTTAGTAAGCCTTCTAGAGACTTAAGTTTGGTGTCTGAACCCATGTTTTCAACCGCAAGGAATCTATCTAGCATAGTTTCAGGCTCATACCACCAATCTAATTATCTAAATTCAAATATGGCGGAAGTGTAGCCTATAATAAAGTAAATCATAAAAGAATCATAACTCAGAAACAATTAGGGATAGAGACTTCGGTATGGTGTATAGACCCATGTTTTCAACCCAGGAGAATCGATCCAACATAATTCCATGCCGTTACAAACCCCACAACCATCTGAAATTCAAAATGGTTGTCGTGCATAATGAGGTCAACCATAAAGTCGTCTTAGCTCACCATCCTTTGAAGACAGAGACGGCTTCTCTGCCTAGACCCATGTTTCTGACAAGGAATTTATCTAACGTAGTCTCAGGCTCACACCACCTATCAAACTGCCTAGCTAACGTAGTCTCAGGCTCACACCACATATCAAACTGCCTATCTAATGTAGACTCAGGCTCACACCACCTATCAAACTGCCTATCTATCGTCAAGTTGATTGGCGTGCGTGCGTGCGTGCGTGCGTGCGTGCGTGCGTGCGTGCGTGCGTGCGTGCGTGCGTGCGTGCGTGCGTGCGTGAGTGCGTGCGTGCGTGCGTGCGTGCGTGCGGTGTGTGCCAGCCAGAATCTAGCTAGATAACTCGGCAGCCACTAAAGATAGCATTTCATGTTGATGTCTATGCCACAACGTATCCATTTAGAAACATCCAGCATTTTATGTGCCTCATGGCATATACTTTGCATTTGCAACATAAAACCTTATAGTTCTCAACATTTCCAATTTCATTGAAGAATACAGAAGGATGGCTAGTAGATTGATGTTGATGATGACGTTGACCGCTTGCTCAGAGTGATCACGGCAGAAGTCATGGTAGATTGATGTTGATGATGACGTTGACCGCTTGCTCAGAGGGATCAAGGCAGAAGTCATATTAGATTGATGTTGATGATGACGTTGACCGCTTGATCAGAGGGATCAATGTAGAAGTCAGCAGCATTACATTGCCTCGAGATTATGACCTGAACAACTTTCGATATGAGAAAATGGTTCAAAATATAAGTGCAACTCTCCTAACATTTGTCTTTAGTCTTGTGTCTAGCAGTGAGACTTCCAAAGCACCACTCACTATATCTCAGCATGTTAGCAAAAGCACCAATCAAATCAGCTTGGGACTTGCAGTAAAACTGCACCATGAGTCCGGAGGCTCAGATCTCACCAGCACTGTGAACGGCATCATTTCTTCATATGATGAGGCTTTGCGCTTCTGGAAATCAGCTGCCAAGTACGTATCTCAAAATAGTGAAGTGTACAAGTCCACACATCACTATGTCTTGAATGCCGCATTGGTCGATTGTGCCAATGAAAGACATCAAGGTGTGCATCATTCCTGGCCTACGAACCATGCCTTTCCATTGTACAAGATCACTCCACTTGGTGAGGCAGGAGATGATGTAGCATAATGCTCAGAATGTAAATGATTAGCGTGGAACAATGGAACGGCCATTTAGATCGACTACACAATATATTACACACGGTCATTTTGATCTACTACATAATACATTACACACGGTCATTTTGATCGACTAACCACTACATTACACACGGCCATTTAGATCGACTACACAATACATTACACACGGTCATTTTGATCCACTACATAATACATTACACACGGCCATTTTGATCCACTACACAATACATTGCTCACGGTCATTTTGATCGACTAGCCACTACATTACACACAGTGATTTTGATCCACTACACACTACATGACACAGTCATTTTGATAGAGTACAGGTGACAAGTTATTTACAGGATTTATATACAAGAATTAATACAACTCAAATACAAAGACACTGATTGCGTTTACAGAAATCCTTGAGTCAATATTGTTTGATGGGTATGAAACGCAACGGCTCAGACAGCCCAGGTTTATGTGCGGTATGGTTTCAGAATGTAAACGATTAGCGTGGAACAATGGAACGGCCATTTAGATCGACTACACAATACATTACACACGGCCATTTTGATCCACTACATAATACATTACACACGGTCATTTTGGTCGACTAACCACTACATTACACACGGCCATTTTGATCGACTACGCACTACATTACACACAGTGATCTTGATCCACTACACAACACAGCCATTTTGATCCACTACACACTACATTAAACTGCCATTTTGATCGACTACATACTACATGACACAATCATTTTGATTGCGACTTCCGCTAATAAGTGACATATTTGATGATGGCACAAGACACTTGAGTAACAGATCCGATACCGACATTTAATGTAATTGTTAGAGATAGATGCCTTTTCTCTATTATCGTATTAAGAATGAAAGTTTAAAATCTGGCTAATATTGGTTAGCCGATTCAATGTTATTGATCCAATGTTATCTGTATGCCAAAATGTGCATTCATCCACCACACAATATACGCTGACTGTGAGGAATCAGAACATGCGCCCCTGGTGAAGAATTAGAACACGCGTTCTTGGTGAAGAAGCAGAACGCTCGTCTCTGGTGAAGAATCAGAACACGCATCCCTGGTGAAGAATCAGAACACGCATCCCTGGTGAAGAATCAGAACACGCGTCCCTGGTGAAGATTCAGAACACGCGTCCCTGGTGAAGAATCAGAACACGCATCCCTGGTGAAGAATCAGAACACGCGTCCCTGGTGAAGAATCAGAGCATGCGTCCCTGGTGAAGAATCAGAACACGCGTCCCTGGTGAAGAATTAGAACACGCATCCCTGGTGAAGAATCAGAACATGCATCCCTGGTGAAGAATCAAAACACGCATCCCTGGTGAAGAATCAGAACACGCGCCCCTGGTGAAGAATCAGAACACGCGTCCCTGGTGAAGAATCAGAACACGCGTCCCTGGTGAAGAATCAGAACATGCGTCCCCGGTGAAGAATCAGAACACGCGTCTCTGGTGAAGAATCAGAACACACGTCCCTGGTGAAGAATCAGAACACGCGTCCCTGGTGAGGAATCAGAACATGCATCCCTGGTGAAGAATCAGAACACGTGTCTTTGGTGAAGAATCAGAACACGCATCCCTGGTGAAGAATCAGAACATGCGTCCTTGGTGAAGAATCAGAACACGGATCTCTGGTGAAGAATCAGAACACGCGTCTCTGTTGAAGAATCAGAACACGCGCCCCCGGTGAAGAATCAGAACACGCGTCCCTGGTGAAGAATCAGAACACGCGTCTCTGGTGAAGAATCAGAACATGCGTCCCTGGTGAAGAATCAGAACATGCGTCCTTGGTGAAGAATCATAACATGCGTCCCTGGTGAATAATCAGAACACGCATCCCTGGTGAAGAATCAGAACACGCGTCCCTGGTGAAGAATCAGAACATGCGTCACTGGTGAAGAATCAGAACACGCGTCTCTGGTGAAGAATCAGAACATGCGTCCCTGGTGAAGAATAAGAACATGCGTCCCTGGTGAAGAATCAGAACACGCGTCCCTGATCAAGAATCAGAACATGCGCCCATTGCTTTCTATCAAGACAAGCTGACTTGATCGAGATTAACGCGAACAGCTATGATACACAGGAGTAAAGGGATAAAGCTATGATAACCCTCGACAATTATAGGGAATAGTCGCGTATTAAATCAACAGCAATTGCATTTAAGCGACCATCTTACTTCACAATACAACGCATGCCACGTGGTCAGCACAGGGGTCAAACACCAGCATGTTGCATGTGGTCAGGTACAGAGGTCGAACACCAGGCAGTTACGTGTGGTCAGTCACACGGGTCCAACAGCAGAACGTATATGTGGGGTCAAACATCAAAGCATGACATGTGGTCAGATACATGGCCAAACCACAGAACGTTACATATGGTCAGACACAGGAGTCAGAGCATGACATTTTCTCACTGGTCGGGATAAGATGCTCAGTCACGCCATCTGGGTTCGTGAGATATCGCACGAATGCCTTGCGTCCTTTCGAAAGACCTTTAAAATATAGATCCGAGTTTAATAAACGAGAATTTAGCATTTCTCGATTGCTTATGGCAACATCTTGTTAAAATTAATAAATGTTAGTTTAATTGTTATTTATGCGCGCACCAGGGGTACCCGTTGATATGTATGTTTAGTTCAAGTTCACTTTTTATTCACTCAGGCCTTAGAAAGGCATATGAGGCATAAATATAGTATAAACACGTATTGCAAGACATATTATACACGATGCTGTCCATTATCACAGTCACACCGCCCGAGTGCTAAACCTATAATCCATTGACATATCAATGACGTCACTTGTAAGATTACAGGCAGGGGCGCGTAGAATGCTAAAACCAGGATAGATTACAGGCAGGGGCACATAGAATGATAAAACCTGGATAGATTACAGGCAGGTGCGCATAGAATGATAAAACCAGGATAGATTACAGGCAGGGGCGCATATAATGGTAAAACCAGGATGGATTACAGGCAGCGGCGGATATAATGATAAAATCGGGATATATTACAGGAAGGGGTGCATAATAACGATAAAATCGGGATAGATTACAGGAAGGGGTGCATAAAAACGATAAAACCAGGATAGATTACAGTCAGGGGCGCATATAATGATAACACCAGGATAGATTACAGGCAGGGGCACATAGAATGATAAAACCATGATATATTACAGGCAGAGGCACATATAATGATAACACTAGGATAGATTACAGGCAGAGGCACATGTAATGATAAAACCAGGATAGATTACGGACAGGGGCGCATATAATGATAACACCGGGATAAATTACAGGAATGGGCGCATATAATGATAAAACCCGGATAGATTACAGGCAGCAGTGCATATAATGATAAAACCATGATATATTACTGGCAGAGGCGCATAGAATTACAACACTGGGATAGATTACTGCAGCGGCGCATATAATGATAACACCAGGATAGATTACAGGCAGGGGCACATAGAATGATAAAACCATGATATATTACAGGCAGAGGCACATATAATGATAACACTAGGATAGATTACAGGCAGAGGCACATGTAATGATAACACTAGGATAGATTACAGGCAGAGGCACATGTAATGATAACACTAGGATAGATTACAGGCAGAGGCACATGTAATGATAAAACCAGGATAGATTACGGACAGGGGCGCATATAATGATAACACCGGGATAAATTACAGGAATGGGCGCATAAAATGATAAAACCCGGATAGATTACAGGCAGCAGTGCATATAATGATAAAACCATGATATATTACTGGCAGAGGCGCATAGAATTACAACACTGGGATAGATTACTGCAGCGGCGCATCTAATGATAAAACCAGGAAAGATTACAGGCAGGGGTGCATATAATGATAACACTGGGATAGATTACAGGCAGCGGTGCATGTAATGATAAAACCAGGATAGATTACATGGAGGGTCGCATAGAAATAGTCATAAATCAGAACTCGATGGCATTTCACTTTATAATATGGACATCATTTCAGCTCCGCATGTTCAGATGATATAGCACGTGCGGAATAGAATCGTGCCTTATTGTGATACATGCAGTCACCAGAATTGACGCATTTGCTGTATGACACCATAACTTCTAATTTACCAGATTCACTGAGACAGTCAAAATCTAAAACATTTCTAAATATGTTACATAATGATGGTGTATCTCAGTGCAATAAAACGGCATTGAAGAATGAAGTGTTTTTCATCTTTGACTGCTAACATATTGCAAAGTGTGCATAACTTTTTCTCCACTGGGTTTTTTAGTTGTTGTATGTCTGGCCAATTCAATTCTCCAGTGGACTCTTTTGGGAGTACTAATTTGATTAGATATCTATCGTCGTTTGCCTTAAAATTTTGGGAAGTTTAATCTATTTTCTTCTTAACATGCACCTTGACTGAACCATATTGAGTCCAATCAGCACAAATGATTTCCACGAATGTGGCCCAGTTTGATCTGCCCAGTGATAGCTATGACTACATATCTAGGATTGATAAACTATAGCTCCTGTGTCCAGTACGTTGCTGAATGGGATAGCCGTGTAGTCATTTGGGCATATTGAACAAATTAGCCCCTAGCAGCGGCATGCCTCGTTAACCTATTTACCCTGAGATTATTTTTGAAAAAGTTAATAAATAGCAATAGCAATATTTATTTATACCCAGATCACAAAACAGTTATACATTGGGAATTTGGGTTAGAATTTATCCCATTCAGGCAGAGAATGTATTATTATTATTATTATTATTATTATTATTATTATTATTATTATTATTATTATTATTATTATTATTATTATTATTATTAATTTCATCATCATCATCATCATCATCATCATCATCATCATCATCATCATCATCATCATTGTTAAATAGATATGTCAGTTGATATAATAACATGTCAAGAAAGAGTAAACAACACGCGCACAGGCACTCACAAACTCGCACACGCGCGCACGCGCACAGACACACGAATGCCGCAATACCCTCTTCCCCTTACGGGAGGAGGTTAATTAGAATATGAATCTGTGTGAATTCGATCGCTGAACATATTTCACTGGAGCTGTATTTGTTTCTTCTTTCAGACCTTTATTGGTGATATACTCGTGGCGATTAACCCAGGATGCGCGCAACAACTCGATATCTACGACTTAGAGGTAACAATACTGATACGCATGCGCACATATATTACTAAATAGTCAAATCGGCATATCATAGTTTCGCCAGCAATGAATAGGCCGGAAATGTTTTTAAAAGACTGTGTAGTTAACTGTGTAGAAGCTACAGCCATATAATTCTTTTAGTAAAGTTTGGTAAATGTAGAGATGTGTTTTGACAGTTTCCGATAACTTCTTCGTCTAAGATTTTCACCAAAA
>CM067360.1:135796447-135828644 GCA_034401795.1 Chaetoderma sp. LZ-2023a
GAATGATGATCGTGTTGATAGCATTGATGGTATCGATGACGACGACGATTGTATAAAACATATAGGGGGGGGGGGGGGGGGGTACCTTTTGTAGGCTAACTTTATTTATTTTGACAAACTTATTTGTACATTTATGTGCAAAGGCGTGTCAAAGTAAATAAAATTAATCTACGAAAGGTATCCTCTCTAATCTTGTTTTATCTTATCAAGAATAACACGGCTCAACACGGCTGTCTATCCAGCAGACGATGATTGTGTATCTAACATATCAGCGCGTTCATGAGTCTGCTATAGCTGGGTGAACGGCCAGAGCAGATCAGGACTATTATAAAACCATTGTAAGAGAATCGGATATGCATTCACGTACAAACTACTCCCGTAAAGCTAGATTACGACACGGAGATTAAAAGATTGTGTATAGATCAGATTGTGAAATAAACCCCTATCACACCATTACTCGTAGATGTGTGGACAGATAAAATGTATGTTCATCCTAGAGGAGAATAATAAAGAGAGGATTTGTCTGACGACGTAATAAGTGCATTCTCTTGCTTGTACAGAAGCCCCCCTTCCGTGTCCAGTCACACGACGCTTAACGTACAGTACAGCTCAGAAATAGCTGAAAATGTTTCCAAAACTAAACAGAAACATGTTACTTAGTACAATTTTGAACATGATGTAAGAAATGTTCTGTTGAGTATTTTGAATATTTTGAACAAAATTTGATTGGAAGACGCCGCAGGCAGCATGTAATGTCTTTGATATCCAATTATGCTAACCATGTTCAAAGGTACGTGTCACGTGATGTCTGAGCTGTACAGTACATCTGTCACGTCTCTCGACATCGCCCAGATCGTCACAAATAACTTCCAGATCAACTCCACATCGCCTCCACATCACCCTCAGATCGGCTCCACATCGCCTCCACATCACCCTCAGATCAGCTCCACATCGTCTCCACATGCCCCTCAGATCAGCTCCGCATCGCCTCCACATCACCCTCCCATCAACTTCACGTCACCTGGCTCTTTAGATGGGCACGCATCAACGCGTAGGTTCACCCACTCAAAACCGCAGGATTTAAATACAACTAGTTAAAGTATTCATGTGTGCGCTATGTTTAATAACGTCGTGACTGACACCCTCCCACAACGGGCACTTGATCCTCGCTCGGATGACTTAAAATTTCGCAGTTTAAAAGTTATGGAAAAGACGGCTATAAAAACTATAAGTGACAGGACAGATAATTGTAAATTAAACCCCGTCTAAAGATACACATCACTGACTAGCGCATTAGATTAGATGCCGTTTATGCTTTAATACATATAGCCCTCCATACATGTATATTAAATACATTTTACAAGAATCTTACGCTGTATATATGTATGTGTTATTTGCTCCATGACCACGTTAATTTAGAGCACACTCATATAGGTCTCAGCGCTCAGATAGAAGAGCCGCTTATAATATACTCCGAGATAGCCAGCGAGACAGCCAGCGAGACAGCCAGGGAGACAACCAGCGAGATAGTCAGCGAGACGGCCAGCGAGATAGTCAGCGAGATAGCCAGCGAGATAGTCAGCGAGACAGCCGGCGAGATAGTCAGCCAGACAGCCAACGAGATAGCCAGCGAAACAGCCAGCAGTACAGTCAGCGAGATGGCCAGCGAGATAGCCAGCGAGACGGCCAGCCAGACAGCCAGCGAGATAGCCAGCGAAACAGCCAGCAGGACAGTCAGCGAGATGGCCAGCGAGATAGCCAGCGAGACAGCCAGCGAGATAGACAGCGAGATAGCCAGCGAGATATCCAGCAAGACAGCCAGCGGACAGCCAGCGAGAAAGCCAGCGAGATAGACAGGCACGTTGGCTGGTAGGCTTGTGGGCGGGCGTACGGGCGAGCGGTCTGGTGAACGAGCGGGGCTGGGGTGGGAGGGTGTGCGTTGGACGGAGATTGTTGGTGCAGCTGTCCGTAGATCGGTCGGAAGGTGGGAGGACAGTCTTGGCGTGGTGTGGTGGGGGTGGTCATCCAGTCAGGAGGGAGGGCAGTCGGGAAAGCGGGCAGGAGAGTGGGCTGGCGGACGGGCATGCGGGCTGTTAGATGGGTGTCTGAGCAGGTGGTTGGGCAGTGTTGGGGTCGGATGGTGGTGGGTGGTGGGTCTGTGGGGTGGGGGCGATGGTGGGCGGATCAATCATGATGGTGGGTAGTTGGAAAGGTTGGCAGGCGGACGGGCAAGCACACGGGAATGCAAGCAGTTAGATGGTAAGCAGACAGACGTGTGAACAGGGTTGAGGATGGGCGTGGTGGTGGGCTGATTGTCAGGCAGGTTACCAGACAGGCATGCAGGTAATCAAACAGCAGAGAGACGGACAGACAGGCGGACGGGCAAACACATTGCCAAAAATATTGACAATACAAGTGATTATGTTACACGCTCATCTGAATACAAGTTAAGCACTCATCTTGGTGCAATTGCGTCACCAGCGTATCATTACGTAACACCTTGCCACGACACTCAATAATCCGTGTATCGCATCGTACCAAGGTATGCCAATCCATCTATCTGGGATGGCAAATTATTGGCATCAATGTATCCTAATCCATCCATCTGGACTTGCAAAATCTTGCCATCAATGTCTCTGGTGTGCATTTTATTACTAAGAAAGGATACTGTATGAGCATCGTAGCGGCTGTTCCCCATGATGTATCCCGACATCCTCTATCTTTTGAATGCGTATCATGATGTATATCAATGTGACGACATCAGCTCCACTACTGCTGCATACTTAGAATGGACTGCTCGATAACGACACCAGCTCTACTACAGCTGCACACTTAGATTGGACTGCTCGATAACGACACAAGCTCTACTACTGCTGCACACTTAGACTGGACTGCTCGATAACGACACAAGCTCTACTACTGCTGCGCACTTAGACTGGACTGCTTGATTGAAGCATTGTGTATCAATTTCGTTTATCTTCAGAGCAGTGTTGCTGCTATCAGTTGTTGCTGAAGGAAACACCAGCTTTCAACAACACCAAAATAGGTAGCAGTCATTCCAGGAGGGGCGAACCTCGACAAGAATTCAAGTGCGTCATCTAGCTAACGCCAATGTTGATAATATTACTATAATGTCGCCTCTAAATCACACAAATGTCCATGATATTGATATAATGTCGCCTCTAAGTCACACAAATGTCCATGATAGTGATATAATGTCGCCTCTAAGTCACACAAATCTCCATGATATTGATATAATATCGCCTCTAAGTCTCACAAATGTCCATGATATTGATATAATGTCGCCTCTATGTCACACAAATGTCCATGATATTGATATAATGTCGCCTCTAAGTCACACAAATGTCCATGATATTACTATAATGTCGCCTCTAAATCACACAAATGTCCATGATATTGATATAATGTCGCCTCTAAGTCACACAAATGTCCATGATAGTGATATAATGTCGCCTCTAAGTCACACAAATCTCCATGATATTGATATAATATCGCCTCTAAGTCACACAAATGTCCATGATAGTAATATAATGTCGCCTCTAAGTCACACAAATCTCCATGATATTGATATAATATCGCCTCTAAGTCACACAAATGTCCATGATATTGATATAATGTCGCCTCTAAGTCACACAAATCTCCATGATATTGATATAATATCGCCTCTAAGTCTCACAAATGTCCATGATATTGATATAATGTCGCCTCTATGTCACACAAATGTCCATGATATTGATATAATGTCGCCTCTATGTCACACCAATGTCCATGATATTGATATAATGTCGCTTCTAAGTCACACCAATGTCCATGATATTGATATAATGGCGAATCGATTAAACACTATGCATTCACTGTTAATTATGCTGCCGTTCAAAATCTCCCAACGAAAACAAAAGTCCAATATACAAATTATTTATTAGAAAGAGATGCTCTCCCCATGAAATGTTAATCCTGTAAATAAAATATTAATACAGAAATGTGTAAATCTTATGACCCTCTGATAATGTGCAGCTTGGTGATATTGTACTCTTCGTCATGTCGATCTCTCCATGCTCCAACAACCTCCACCCTTGATATTTAGAAAACCATTCATCAAAACACGCAATTCAGCATCTCATTTCTATTCATCCGCAATCCACGTGCTCAATTCAGCATCTCGTTTCTATTCATTCGCAATACACGTGCGCAATTCATTATCTCCCTTCCATTCATCACAGTCCACGTGCGCAATTCATTATCTCTTTTGCACGCATCTGTTTAACCTTCCGCTAGTAACATCAGCTGACTTACAAATGGGATTCATGGCTTATTCTATTCATTTATTTCTCATTTTGTCTACCTTTTATCACATGCTGGTGCTGCTACTTACCAGCATGACCCAATGACGGTGGTGGTAATTAACCATATCATATTCTCTATGTTTCCAGCACCATGAAAAATACGCCAATGATGCAGTACCATCACGCGATCCACACATCTTCTGGACGGCTCAACATGTCCACCGACATCTCCAACGAAAGGGCCGGAACCAGTGTATTCTGGTTTCAGGGGAGTCTGGGGCGGGGAAAACAGAGAACACTAAATTATTGGTCAAACACATGGCTTACCTATCCTCACCAGCATCGCGGAACAATAATCTGCATGAAAACATTGTGCAGGTGAGAAATACAGAAGATTAAAAATAATTACGTTTAAATCACAAACCTTGTTCTCAAAATCTCGGTACTCATATAAACATTGAGCGGCACCGTACGATGTGTGATTCCTGAACAGAGTAACACAGCGAGCACAAACATGCATTAGTAAACACAGCGAGCACAAACATGCATTAGCAAACACAGAGCGCACAAACATGCATTGGCAAACACGGCGAGCACACACATGGATTAGCAAACACAGCAAACGCAAACATGCTTTAGCAAACACAGAGCGCACAAACATGCATTAACAAACATAGAGAGCACAAACATGCATTAGCAAACACAGAGAGCACAAACATGCATTAGCAAACACAGAGATCACAAACATGCATTAGCAAACACAGCGAGCGCAAACATGGATTAGCAAACACAGAGAGCACAAACATGTATTAGCAAACACAGAGAGCACAAACATGCATTAGCAAACACAGCGAGCACACACATGTATTAGAAAACACAGAGAGCACAAACATGCATTAGCAAACACAGAGAGCACAAACATGCATTAGCAAACACAGCGAGCGCAAACATGCATTAGCAAACACAGAGAGCACAAACATGCATTAGCAAACACAGAGAGCACAAACATGCATTAGCAAACACAGAGAGCACAAACATGCATTAGCAAACACAGAGAGCACAAACATGCATTAGCAAACACAGCGAGCGCAAACATGCATTAGCAAACACAGAGAGCACAAACATGCATTAGCAAACACAGAGAGCACAAACATGCATTAGCAAACACAGAGAGCACAAACATGCATTAGCAAACACAGCGAGCGCAAACATGCATTAGCAAACACAGAGAGCACAAACATGCATTAGCAAACACGGTGAGGACAAACGTGCATTAGCAAACACAGCGAGCACAAACATGCAATCAGCAAACACGGCGAGTGTAACATGCATTAGCAAACACCGTGAGCACACACATGCATTAGCAAACACAGAGAGCACAAACATGCATTAGCAAACACAGAGAGCACACACATGCATTAGCAAACACAGCGAGCACAAACATGCATTAGCAAACACAGCGAGCACAAACATGCATTAGCAAACACCGCGAGCACACACATGCATTAGCAAACACAGAGAGCACAAACATGCATTAGCAAACACGGTGAGGACAAACGTGCATTAGCAAACACAGCGAGCACAAACATGCAATCAGCAAACACGGCGAGCGCAACATGCATTAGCAAACACCGCGAGCACACACATGCATTAGCAAACACAGAGAGCACAAACATGCATTAGCAAACACAGAGAGCACAAACATGCATTAGCAAACACAGAGAGCACAAACATGCATTAGCAAACACAGCGAGCGCAAACATGCATTAGCAAACACAGAGAGCACAAACATGCATTAGCAAACACGGTGAGGACAAACGTGCATTAGCAAACACAGCGAGCACAAACATGCAATCAGCAAACACGGCGAGTGTAACATGCATTAGCAAACACCGTGAGCACACACATGCATTAGCAAACACAGAGAGCACAAACATGCATTAGCAAACACAGAGAGCACACACATGCATTAGCAAACACAGCGAGCACAAACATGCATTAGCAAACACAGCGAGCACAAACATGCATTAGCAAACACCGCGAGCACACACATGCATTAGCAAACACAGAGAGCACAAACATGCATTAGCAAACACGGTGAGGACAAACGTGCATTAGCAAACACAGCGAGCACAAACATGCAATCAGCAAACACGGCGAGCGCAACATGCATTAGCAAACACCGCGAGCACACACATGCATTAGCAAACACAGAGAGCACAAACATGCATTAGCAAACACAGAGAGCACAAACATGCATTAGCAAACACGGCGAGCACAAACATGTACTAGCAAACACAGAGCGCACAAACATGCATTAGCAAACACAGAGAGCACAAACATGCATTAGCAAACACAGAGAGCACAAACATGCATTAGCAAACACAGAGCGCACAAACATGCATTAGCAAACACAGAGATCACAAACATGCATTAGCAAACAAAGAGCGCACAAACATGTATTAGCATACAAAGCAAGCACAACCATGAATTAGCAAACACAGCGAGCACACACATGGATTCGCAAACACAGCGAGCACACACATGGATTAGCAAACACAGCAAGCGCAAACATGCTTTAGCAAACACGGCGAGCGCAAACATGCATTAGCAAACAGGGCAAGTGCAAACATGCAAACACAGAGTGCACAAACATGCATTAGCATACAGAGCAAGCACAAACATGCATTAGCAAACACGGTGAGCACAAACGTGCATTAGCAAACACAGCGAGCACACACATGCATTAGCAAACACAGAGAGCACAAACATGCTTTAGCAAATACGGCGAGCGCAAACATGCATTAGCAAACACAGCGAGCGCAAACATGCATTAGCAAACACAGAGCGCACAAACATGCATTAGCAAACACAGAGAGCACAAACATGCATTAGCAAACACGGTGAGCACAAACGTGCATTAGCAAACACAGCGAGCACACACATGCATTAGCAAACACGGTGAGCACAAACATGCAATCAGCAAACACGGCGAGTGCAACATGCATTAGCAAACACAAAGAGCACAAACATGCATTAGCAAACACAGAGAGCACACACATGTATTGGCAAACACAGAGAGCACAAACATGCATTTGCAAACACTGAGTGCACAAACATGCATTAGCGAACACGGCGCGCACAAACATGCATTAGCAAACACAGAGCGCACACACATGCATTAGCATACACAGCAAGCACACACATGGATTGGCAAACACAGAAAGCACAAACATGCTTTAACAAACACGGCGAGCGCAAACAGGCATTAGCAAACACGGTGAGCGCAAACATGCATTAGCAAACACAGCGAGCACACACATGGATTAGTAAACACAGCAGGCACAAACATGCATTAGCAAACACGGCGAGCGCAAACATGCATTAGCAAACACAGAGCGCACAAACATTCATTAGCAAACACGGCGAGCACACACATGGATTAGCAAACACAGCAAACATGCTTTAGCAAACACGGCGAGCGCAAACATGCATTAGCAAACACGGCGAGCGCAAACATGCATTAGCAAACACAGAGCGCACAAACATACATTAGCATACACAGCAAGCACAAACATGAATTAGCAAACACAGCGAACACACATGGAATTGCAAACACAGCGAGCACACACATGGAATAGCAAACACAGCAAGCACAAACATGCATTAGCAAACACGGCGAGCACAAACATGCATTAGCAAACACAGAGAGCACAAACATGCATTAGCAAACACAGCGAGCACAAACATGCATTAGCAAACACAGAGCGCACAAACATGCATTAGCATACACAGCAAGCATAAACATGAATTAGCAAACACAGCGAGCACACACATGGAATAGCAAACACAGCGATCACACACATGGAATAGCAAACACAGCGAGCGCAAACATGCATTAGCAAATACAGAGAGCACAAACATGCATTAGCAAACACAGAGCGCACAAACATGCATTAGCAAACACAGAGCGCACAAACATGCATTAGCATACACAGCAAGCACAAACATGAATTAGCAAACACAGCGAGCACACACATGGATTAGCAAACACAACGAGCACAAACACACATTAGCAAACACGGCGAGCACAAACATGCATTAGCAAACACGGCGAGTGCAAACATGCATTAGCAAACACAGAGCGCACAAACATGCATTAGCATACACAGCAAGCACAAACATGAATTAGCAAACACAGCGAGCACACACATGGATTAGCAAACACAACGAACACAAACATGCATTAGCAAACACGGCGAGCACAAACATGCATTAGCAAACACAGCGAGCACAAACATGCATTAGCAAATACAGAGCGTACAAACATGCATTAGCAAACATGGCGAGAACACACACGGATTAGCAAACACAGCAAGCGCAAACATGCTTTAGCAAACACAGAGCGCACAAACATGCATTAGCAAACACATGGTGAGCGCAAACATGCATTAGCAAACACAGAGAGCACAAACATGCATTAGCAAACAATGAGAGCACAAACATGCATTAGCAAACACAGAGCACCCAAACATGCATTAGCATACACAGCAAGCACAAACATGAATTAGCAAGCACAGCGAGCACACACATGGATTAGCAAACACAGAGAGCACAAACATGCATTAGCAAACACAGAGAGCACACACATGCATTAGCAAACACAGAGAGCACAAACATGCATTAGCAAACACAGCGAGCGCAAACATGGATTAGCAAACACAGAGAGCACAAACATGTATTAGCAAACACAGAGAGCACAAACATGCATTAGCAAACACAGAGAGCACAAACATGCATTAGCAAACACAGAGAGCACAAACATGCATTAGCAAACACAGAGAGCACAAACATGCATTAGCAAACACAGAGAGCACAAACATGCATTAGCAAACACAGAGCGCACGTGCTCTCTGTGTTTGCTAATGCATGTTTGTGCTCTCTGTGTTTGCTAATGCATGTTTGCGCTAGCTGTGTTTGCTAATGCATGTGTGTGCTCGCTGTGCTTGCTAATTCATGTTTGTGCATGCTGTGTTTGCTAATGCATGTTTGTGCTCGCTGTGTTTGCTAATGCATGTTTGTGCTCTCTGTGTTTGCTAATGCATGTTTGTGCGCTCTGTGTTTGCTAATGCATGTTTTTGCTCTCATTGATTGCTAATGCATGTTTGTGCTCTCTGTGTTTGCTAATGCATGTTTGCGCTCACCGTGTTTGCTAATGCATGTTTGTGCGCTCTGTGTTTGCTAAAGCATGTTTGGGCTTGCTGTGTTTGCTAATCCATGTGTGTGCTCGCCGTGTTTGCTAATGCATGTTTGTGCGCTCTGCGTTTGCTAATGCATGTTTGTGCTCGCTGTGTTTGCTAATGCATGTTTGCGCTCGCCGTGTTTGCTAATGCATGTTTGTGCTCGCCGTGTTTGCTAATGCATGTTTGTGCTCGCTGTGTTTGCTAATCCATGTGTGTGGTCGCTATGTTTGCAAACACAGCGAGGGACGGATTACCCACTAGGCTACTTAAGCTACAGCATAGGGCCTCGTGCTTAAGTGACGGGGGGGAGGGGGGGGGCGTGATGTCGCACTTTAAGCCAAAAAATATTTAAGGTTTTTTCTATAGCCTACGTAACAGTAACGAAGAGACAAACTCGGTACCATCTACACTACAGTAATACAGTCGTCTTAATTAATGTCTATTTGCAGTCCAAGAGAAGAGTATTTTTGCAAATTTACCACTGGAATTACTGGCTCGATAACCGAGCCAGTCATTCCAGTTGTAAATTTTCAAAAATATTCTTCTCTTGGCCTGCAAATGGATATTGACTACCCAAATACCTGAAACGTATTATACATTTACTACCACTAGGATGGTTAAAATGCTATTTTTGTAAATATCACTGGTACATTTACAAATATTGCCTTCTCTTAGCCTTCAAAAATTGTAATTCTCTTGAAAAATCTTTACCAATTACTAATTAATAAAATGATGCCAAATAGATCGCAGATTGCATCTCAGAACATATAGATTAAAAAAATCGAACCCTTAGGGGCTCCATCCAGCCTAGGGCCTCTCATCAGCTTAAGCCGGCACTGAACACAGCACGCGCAAACAAGCATTAGCAAACATGGCGAGCACAAACATGCATTAGCAAACATGGCGAGCGCAAACATGCATTTGCAAACACGGCGAGCATAAATATGCATTAGCAAACATGATCTCAACCACGCAAACATATTTACTAATAATATAGCAGCAACTCGTCTAATCACGTGTATTCACATTAAACAAGCATACCTGAAGGAATGACCGTATATAAGTAATATCTGTTTACTTGATCACAGGTGAATCCCTTACTGGAGGCGTTCGGTAACGCTTGCACCGTGATGAACCCGAATTCCAGCAGATTTGGCAAATATATGGAGTTATTCTTTACAGACGAGGGACAGCTTGTTGGAGGTAGGTGGGAGGGTGTGCGCGCAAGGGGAGTAGTTGTTGTAAATATCTTCGAAAATATACTGTCTAAGATACACAATTAAGGCGTACGTTATTCACAGGTCTATGGAATGATAACATTCATTACTCAGAATATTTAGTGGGATGAGGTTGAGGGGTTTGGGTTTGGGTTGGGGGTGGGTGGGTTGGGGTGGGGGTGCTGGGTGGGGTGAGGTGGGGGATGTGGGGGAGGGGTGGAGGTCGGAGTTGGAAGGTACAGGTGTGTGGATGTGGCTTCTCAGATCACGTAATTTTCAAATTGATATCTGGGAGGATTTACTAGTCATATTCTGTGATAGGAGGGACCCTCAATAAGCCCAATCAAAACTGCCCTCTTGGCGTCGAACCCACACTATGGGCATGCAGATAAAGATCAACTTGTTGGAGGTAGCTCATGCTACATCGGAATGACGGCTTGTTGTAGGTAGATAACAGCATGGGTGATGGAGAGATTGTTGCTTTTCGGTGATGATGCGGCTGAGATACTCGCCATCTCCTCAACCCCCTGACCAGCACCATACTTTACTGATGGTGTTTCCTAAAGCTGTCTATAATATGTACCTCAGAGTATTTTTGACACGATCAGTTATAAAGAAAACCATTTTCAATGAGTCGTCACTCCCCTGACCAGAACAAGTTGCCGATGTCATGACGTGTTAATAGTCCGACACGTTTTACGAATTGTATGTTTTTGCTATTAAATAAACAGGCTGTTGACTATTTTGAAACTAATTTGACTGGGCGCTGTTGCTGCCATAGTCAGCAACAGCACCGAGTCAAATTAGTTTCAAAATATTCAACATCTTACCTGTATAGTTTTCTGGAAATTTATAGTCACGGAGGTCAGAGATCGATTGATCCCAACACGAGCGAGCCGTGGGTGGAGCTTAGCTAGAGATAGGCGGGGCATAGTTAAAACGGAAAGGTCCATTGTTAATGTATCTGCATAAGACACAGAAAACATATCACTGAGTTATTCCATTGATAAGCCTTGTTCCATGCTAGCAACTATAATGTACTGACAAGCTTTTTCTTTCAGCAAATATTCACGATTATTTATTGGAGAAATCTCGCGTAGTCTCGCGAGGCCCGAGCGAGAAGAGTTTTCACATTTTCTACTACCTATTTGCTGGAATGCCAGAGGATGAACTATTGTATTATTATCTCGAAGAACCACAGAAATATAGGTAAATATTGGTAAACTATGTAAGGCCAATGGCTCTGTGTCATTGTGGTTGCGTCTAAAGTGCGAAATATGCAATCTATTTGTACGTGTGTGGGTATCTGCGTATGCCGGTGCGTCCGTGTGGGCGTGTGTGTATGTGCGTGCGTGCATGTGTGTGTGTGCGTACGCACGTGCGTGCGTGCGTGCGTGTGTGCGTGTGTGTGTGCGCACACGCGTGTGCGTCTGTGTGCGTGTGCACGTGTGAGCGTGTATGTGCCTATGTGTGCATGTGCATATGCATGTACGCGTGCGTGAGCCTGTTCGTGTGCGTGCGCGCTCTTACAGAGGGAAATGTTGCTTTGCATGTTCACGTTAAAGAAACGGAAAAGGGAAATAACAAATGATGTTTAGAGGTAATCTCATACCATATTGAATATGATTATTTGCTCAAAGGCATCTACTAAATCTAGGAGCACTTAACTTGGAGCCAGTTAGTGACCAAGCTGGTGCTTCTCACTCAGCTGTGTGTCAACTGTGTGTGCAGGCATCCCGCATAGGCCTACCTGAATACAACTAAAGCGCACCTGAAAATAGTTTTGTAAGTGGTATGAATAGTATTCTCTATAGGCGCCTATGTAGAACGATTAACTCGCTACTGATAATTCACTATTAATCCTTTTGAAAACGTTATGTTTGAGTCACTTTTTCTGGTGGAGGCAACAAGTTTCGCTCAAAATTATTTCAAAATACACTGCTGTTTTCCAAGGTCGCAATACAATGCCTACTGAATATTTTGACATTCGTGTGACTGAATGTAGAGCTGTCTCTGGAAACAACGGCTTTCAGTCAAAATTGTTTTAAAACGAGACAGTATTTTACCTGTAGGATGCAGTGGCTAACGAGTTTAGCCTTAATATAACTGAGCTTATATGACCGGCTGTAGCAGGTATTATTTATTCGCTCGACATACACCAGGGCGCATAGGTCCAGCTGCGTCACTAATTGGTTCCCACCAGAATGTCATAAATGGTATTTAGCTGCTTTTTTCTAATCATTCTGATTTATTTCTGTTTTTCACTGGTCGGTATAGGTTGATTATTATATAAAGCTATCCATTCAAGAGCATATTATTAGGATAGTTCCCTGTTCCTTTCCTTTAATAAGTAATATATGTTACTCGTAATACAGTTAGAGACATAAATAGTTAAAACTAATATTATGATTAAGTTCTGGTTGGCATACTGCTAGCTACATACATGACACAGGTTTCCTGACAATAGCTGTTAATTATAGGCCAGAAATGTTCTTCACCAACACTTTGAGCCCGAAACACCGACTAAAATACCATCATTAAAACTTACTAAATATTCTGTTGAATATTTTGACATTAATATTACTAAAGGCTGTTACAGTCTATGGCAACAACAGGTTCTTATAAAAAAATTAGCCTAAAAATATTCAACAGCTTACCTGTGTAGTCACCTTGCAATTGAGCGTGCATTCATGGTAACGAGACATACATAGCAATCGATCGATCCATGCACTCGCTGAATCTCAATTTCCAGAAAACTATGCACGTAAGCTGTTGAATATTTTGAAACTAATTTGACTAGGCGCTGTTGCTGCCTATAGCAGCAACAGCGCCCAGTCAAACTAGTTTCAAAATATTCAACAACATGCTTATTAAATAGTATATAAAGGCATACAATTCATACACCAGCGCTTAGTCAGTCATAAATTAAGCGCTCGTGACGAACTTATCTATATTATTCATGACGTTATTGATCATGACGTCATCGTACACGTCACGTAGTTGATTATAACGTTATATGATTGATGGATAAACTGGAAAGATCCATCCTAGTGACTGTTCTAGGGTGGGGCCAAATGTCAGGTAATTCTTTGATCAGCTGTGAATGCAGATACTGTTGCGTATATGTTATTCCTTGTTTCTGCAGGATATTTCTGGATGCAGATGGGCGAGCGTCTACAATATGGACCTCAGAGGATGTAGAAATGTACAAGGAGAAATTTCACGAACAGAAATCTGTGATGAAACATGTTGGATTTACAGATGAGGTAAGAATAGCGTACAAATGCACGTGCTATTTGAAGCTTTTCGAACTGCGGTGGACCATTTGTGTTAGGAGGAAATATGTCTTCCACTCGATCTTTCCATCCAATCATCGTTTTCAGACCTTACCCACCCACTAAGAGGTTTTTTCGGATAGACTCAGCGACATTCAAATTTGTTTTAGACGATTTGTTCTTCGAAGGTCTATTTCACTCAATCTTTCGGTTGGCACTGAGTCAATCAAAATATTTTCGCCCAGCCTCTTCCAATCAAATTCTTTTCGGCGAGCGGATGACGTATTGCTTTTTGGACACAAAAGCTAGCGCTTTTCGGCCAGCCGGGATGGCATATTTACTTCCAAAAAGGTACACTCTTTTCACCCAGTTTCCGAACAAATGGGTACGCCCTTTAAATGTATAAAAATGTGAATACCAGCGTGATAAGCTATACTGATATACTTTAAGGATAAGAAAAGGACATTATAGCATTTCCCAATGAAAGCCCCATCTTCCTTTATGATGCCTACCACTATATGTTTCTGTCCACCGAGCCATCATCTGCATTTTTCAATTGAACGTTATTGAGGTAGATATCTTAATCGTATGCATATCAAACGCACGCCTAATTGATTCAGCCATTCCAGTGGTATATTTTCCAAAATAGTCTATAATAGTTTCTGAGAACGACCAAATTAAAATGTAAAAGTTGCAAATAGCTGTTGCGTGGTAATCATGGTATTATTAACACAAAACAGTTATTTATACTATTGTGAAATATATAGATTTTCCTTTGCTTAGCTTATCACTGAATGTCACTCAAGGCAAGCGTATAAAACATTTAAAGTTGCAAATGTAACGATATAGCTGTCACTATAGTGGATGATTGAAGCGTGTTCTGTACTTGAATGTATTGTAGTCGCTATATGTTATACAGTATTGTTAATGGCATAGTAACTCTTCTTTAGTATTAGTTTAGTGGATTGTGTCTGTTCAATCAGTCCGGGGAGATCGCAATGTCAGCAAATAGCCGCTGTGTCGCAATATTATCCCGAATATGACTCCAATTGCTAGAGCCATATGTCCCAAAATACTCCTCAAGGCAGGTAATTAATATAATCATGGTTTACTTCAGAAATTAAAAATTTAGTTATAATGTCTCAAAATAGTTATACTATCCCGTCTATAGCAATTAGGAATAGTAGAGTGTATCATCCATTCAACCATTGCATTAGCTCTATCTCTCTATCTACAAGTAGAAGGCTAAAGTATGGGACCTTGTGAAATAGGATCTCCTTCACTTATGCTCAACCGGCATCTGGTAATATCCAGAGGTAATAATGCACTTGTTCATCGGGAACTTTCTCTTGCTACATCGCCGAGAAGTCACATTCTTGGCATCAGAAGCCCGCATTATCGACTAACTCTTTAATCTCTTGGGGATGATTATGTTATTGAGTGTAGTACGCTGTCATCGTTATCATAGTAGCCTTATGGCCGGTACCTTTGCAATTCAAACATTTGGATATATAGAAATATATTTGTCGTGTATACGACTGCTCCCTATCTTTCCATCCTCCTCCTCCTCCTCCTCCTCCTCCTCCTCCTCCTCCTCCTCCTCCTCCTCCTCCAGAGTGCTGTGCTTGCGATCCTTCTCTGTCCCGGATTGTGCAGAGTGAACACGGTAACATCTTTGGAATATCTCCTGATTCCCTATGGCTTTTTCGCCACCTTTATCTTTGTTTTCATCTTCGTCTCAGTTCTTTCTTCATCTTCAGTCTCAGGCTCACTTGGCGAACATAGCGTACTATTACTATCACTGCCTAAATGTTCACTCTCCGCCTAAATGTTCACTCTCTACCTAAATGTTCACTCTCTATCTAAATGTTCACTGTCTACCTAAATATTCACTCTCTACATACATGTTCACGCTCTACCTAAATGTTCACTCTCTACCCAAATGTTCACTCTCTACCTAAATGTTCACTCGCTACCTATGTGTTCACTCTCTACCTAAATGTTCACTCTCTACCTAAATGTTCACTCTCTGCCTAAATGTTCATACTCTACCTAAATGTTCACTCTCTACCTAAATGTTCACTCTCTACCTAAATGTTCACTCTCTACCTAAATGTTCACTCTCTACCTAAATGTTCATTCTCTGACTGATTCATATAATTATCTCTCGTGGACTCATCAAAAGCGTCATTACTATGGAATCCAATCTTATGACACAACAGGTTTTTGACCTCGCAAAAGTTGAAGAACATTCAGAATATTTACGTCTTGGGATATTGATTCTAAGCTAAGCCTAGCTATCATTCACGTTTCATGATTGCACACTGATCACTCTCACATAAAATACATATCAAATCACTTTGATGACTTAATCTAGTCTGCGTCCGCATCTTCATATGACCGGACGTTAGGTTATGCATGAAAAAGAAATAGTAAAGCGCGGGCTGGATCTGCATATCCTAATGTGCTCCCACACCTCATCGCATGTGGCTGCACGATTGCAAGTGCAAGTATCCCGATTTGTCCAGTCGTGTGTGTGTGTGTGTGTGTGGGTGGGTGGGTGGGTGGGTGTGTGTGTGTGTGTGTGTGTGTGTGTGTGTGTGTGTGTGTGTGTGTGTGTGTGTGTGTATGTGTGTGTGTGTGTGTGTGTGTGTGTGTGTGTGTGTGTGTGTGTGTGTGTGTGTGTGTGTGTGTGTGTGTGTGTGTGTGTGTGTGTGTGTGTGTGTGTCCCCATGCGGCCTTGCTGATGTGATCCCGCATGTGCAGATGCGCAGACACATGTGCGGACATGCAGACTCGTGGCCGCATGTGTTTCCATACATCGAGACACCGCCGCACATCCACATGTGTGGCTCCACTGATCCACACCATTTATATGTGGACAGGCATCAGTTCCATAACAACGATGCAAATCTGGTATTTCTACAGAGATAAGGCAATCTCGTGAGAACACGGTGGATAGTCAGGTAACAGAAGGAGAGATGCCAGATAGCACACATCACAGATATGATCATCTAATCCAGTATAGAAGAACAAGCAAGAGCAGGACTGGCAATACATTCTGTGTAGCATGTCACACTTTAATATGTTGATCGAGGCTACATAGCCGAGTGAAAGCTTGAGGCAGGCATGACATAGTTAAGTGAAAGGTTGAGATAAGCATGGCATAGTTAAGTGAAAGGAGGAATATAAGCATGACATAGTTAAGCGAAAAGGATGAAGATAAGCATGACACAGTTAAGTGAAACGGCAGATAACCGAAAATAGTGTTTGGATGTAGGTTACTGCTTCATTGTGTTTGGATGTAGGTTACTGCTTCATTGTGTTTAGATGTAGGTTACTGCTTCATTGTGTTTAGAAGTAGGTTACTGCTTCAGTGTGTTTAGATGTATGTTACTGCTTCAGTGTGTTTAGATGTAGGTTACTGCTTCAGTGTGATTAGATGTAGGTTACTGCTTCAGTGTGATTAGATGTAGGTTACTGCTTCAGTGTGATTAGATGTAGGTTACTGCTTCAGTGTGTTTAGATGTAGGTTACTGCTTCAGTGTGATTAGATGTAGGTTAAATACTGCTTCATTGTGTTTAGAATGTAGGTTACTACTTGATTGTGTTGAAGTGTATGTTTCTGATTCAGGATGTTTAGATTTAGGTTACTGAGTCATTGTGTTTAGGTGAATGTTATTGATTCATTGTGTTTAGATGTAGGTTATTGCTTCATTGTGTTTAAGTGTATGTTTCTGATTCAGGATGTTTAGATTTAGGTTACTGAGTCATTGTGTTTAGGTGAATGTTACTGATTCATTGTGTTTAGATGTAGGTTATTGCTTCATTGTGTTTAGGTGTATGTTACTGATCCAGGGTGTTTAGATGTAGGTTACTTACTGATTCATTCTGTTTAGGTGAATGTTAATGATTCATTGTGTTTAGGTGAATGTTACTGATTCATTGTGTTTAGATGAATGTTAATGATTCCTTGTGTTTAGGTGCATGTTATTGCTTCATTCTGTTTAGGTGGATGTTACTGATTCATTGTGTTGAGATGTAGGTTACTGATTCACTGTCTTTAGGTGAATGTCAATGATAAATTGTGTTTAGGTGTATGTTACTGATTTCTTGTGTTTAGGTGAATGTCACTGATTCATTGTGTTTAGGTGCATGTTATTGCTTCATTGTGTTTAGGTGTATGTTACTGATTCATTGTGTCTAGGTGTATGTTACTGATTTCTTGTGTTTAGGTGAATGTCACTGTTTCATTGTGTTTAGATGAATGTTACTGTTTCATTGTGTTTAGGTGAATGTTACTGTTTCATTGTGTTTAGATGTAGGTTACTGATTTCTTGTGTTTAGGTGAATGTTACTGATTCATTGTGCTTAGGTGCATGTTATTGCTTCATTGTCTTTAGGTGAATGTTACTGTTTCATTGTGTCTAGGTGTATGTTACTGATTTCTTGTGTTTAGGTGAATGTTACTGATTCATTGTGTTTAGGTGCATGTTATTGCTTCATTGTGTTTAGGTGTATGTTACTGCTTCATTGTGTTTAGGTGAATGTTACTGATTCAATGTGTTTAGGTATATGTCACTGATTTATTGTGTTTAGATGCATGTTACTGCTTCATTGTGTTTAAATGTAGGTTATGCTTCACTGTGTTTAGGTGAATGTTACTGTTTCCTTGTATTTAGGTGAATGTTACTGATTCATTGTGTTTAGGTGAATGTTATTGATTAATTGTGTTTAGATGCATGTTACTGCTTCATTGTGTCTATATGTAGGTTATGCTTCATTGTGTTGAGGTGAATGCTACTGTTTCCTTGTGTTTAGGTGAATGTTACTGATTCATTGTGTTTAGGTGAATGTTACTGATTCATTGTGTTTAGATGCATGTTACTGCTTCATTGTGTCTATAGCTGGGTTACTTATTCATTATGTTTAGGTGAATGTTACTGATTCATTGTGTTTAGATGTAGGTTACTTATTCATTATGTTTAGGTGAATGTTACTGATTCATTGTATTTAGGTATATGTTACTGTTTCATTGTATTTAGGTGAATGTTACTGCTTCATTGTGTTTAGGTGACTTTTACTGCTTCATTGTGTTTATATGTAGGTTAATTGTTCATTTGTTCAGGTGTAGGTTACTGATTCATCGTGTTTAGATGTATGTTACTGATTCATCATGTTTAGATGTAGGTTACTGCTTCATTTTGTTTAGGTAGGTTACTGATTCTTTCTGTTTAGATGTATGTTACTGCTTCATTGTGTCTAGGTGTATGTTACTGATTTCTTGTGCTTAGGTGAATGTTACTGATTCATTGTGTTTAGGTGCATGTTATTGCTTCATTGTGTTTAGGTGAATGTTACTGTTTCATTGTGTCTAGGTGTATGTTACTGATTTCTTGTGTTTAGGTGAATGTTACTGATTCATTGTGTTTAGGTGCATGTTATTGCTTCATTGTGTTTAGGTGTATGTTACTGTTTCATTTTGTTTAGATGAATGTTACTGTTTCATTGTGTTTAGGTGAATGTTACTGTTTCATTGTGTTTAGGTGAATGTTACTGCTTCATTGTGTTTATATGTAGGTTAATTATTCATTTGTTTGGGTGTCGGTTACTGATTCATTGTGTTTAGATGTAGGTTACTGTTTCATTGTGTTTAGGTGAATGTTAGTGCTTCATTGTGTTTAGGTGCATGTTACTGATTCACTGTGTTTAGATGTAGGTTACTGTTGCATTGTGTTTAGGTGAATGTTACTGCCTCATTGTGTTTAGATGTAGGTTAATTATTCATTTGTTTAGGTGTCGGTTACTGATTCATTGTGTTTAGATGTAGGTTACTGTTTAATTGTGATTAGGTGAATGCTAGTGCTTCATTGTGTTTAGGTGCATGTTACTGATTCACTGTGTTTAGATGTAGGTTACTGTTTCATTATGTTTAGGTGAATGTTACTGCTTCATTGTGTTTAGATGTAGGTTAATTATTCATTTGTTTAGGTGTCGGTTACTGATTCATTGTGTTTAGATGTAAGTTACTGTTTAATTGTGATTAGGTGAATGCTAGTGCTTCATTGTGTTTAGGTGAATGCTACTGATTCATTGTGTTTAGATGTAGGTTACTTTTTCATTGTGTTTAGGTGAATGTTACTCATTCATTATGTTTAAATGTAGGTTACTGTTTAATTGTGTTGATGTGAATGTTAGTGCTTCATTGTGTTTAGATGTAGGTTACTTATTCATTATGTTTAGGTGAATGTTATTGATTCATTGTGTTTGGGTGAATGTTACTGTTTCATTGTGTTTACATGAATGTTACTGATTCATTGTGTTTAGATGTAAGTTACTGTTTATTTGTGATTAAGTGAATGCTAGTGCTTCATTGTGTTTAGGTGAATGTTACTGATTCATTGTGTTTAGATGTAGGTTACTTTTTCATTGTGTTTAGGTGAATGTTACTCATTCATTATGTTTAAATGTAGGTTACTGTTTAATTGTGTTGATGTGAATGTTAGTGCTTCATTGTGTTTAGATGTAGGTTACTTATTCATTATGTTTAGGTGAATGTTATTGATTCATTGTGTTTGGGTGAATGTTACTGTTTCATTGTGTTTACATGAATGTTACTGATTCATTGTGTTTAGATGTAAGTTACTGTTTAATTGTGATTAGGTGAATGCTAGTGCTTCATTGTGTTTAGGTGAATGTTACTGATTCATTGTGTTTAGATGTAGGTTACTTTTTCATTGTGTTTAGGTGAATGTTACTCATTCATTATGTTTAAATGTAGGTTACTGTTTAATTGTGTTGATGTGAATGTTAGTGCTTCATTGTGTTTAGATGTAGGTTACTTATTCATTATGTTTAGGTGAATGTTATTGATTCATTGTGTTTGGGTGAATGTTACTGTTTCATTGTGTTTACATGAATGTTACTGATTCATTGTGTTTAGATGTAAGTTACTGTTTAATTGTGATTAGGTGAATGCTAGTGCTTCATTGTGTTTAGGTGAATGTTACTGATTCATTGTGTTTAGATGTAGGTTACTTTTTCATTGTGTTTAGGTGAATGTTACTCATTCATTATGTTTAAATGTAGGTTACTGTTTAATTGTGTTGATGTGAATGTTAGTGCTTCATTGTGTTTAGATGTAGGTTACTTATTCATTATGTTTAGGTGAATGTTATTGATTCATTGTGTTTGGGTGAATGTTACTGTTTCATTGTGTTTACATGAATGTTACTGTTTCATTGTATTTAGGTGAATGTTACTGTTTCATTGTGTTTATATGTAGGTTAATTATTCATTTGTTTAGGTGTCGGTTACTGATTCATTGTGTTTAGATGTAGGTCACTGTTTAATTGTGATTAGGTGAATGTTACTTATTCATTATGTTTAGGTGAATGTTATTGATTCATTGTGTTTGGGTGAATGTTACTGTTTCATTGTGTTTACATGAATGTTACTGTTTCATTGTATTTAGGTGAATGTTACTGTTTCATTGTGTTTATATGTAGGTTAATTATTCATTTGTTTAGGTGTCGGTTACTGCTTCATTGTGTTTAGATGTAGGTTACTGCTTCATTGTGTTTAGAAGTAGGTTACTGCTTCAGTGTGTTTAGATGTATGTTACTGCTTCAGTGTGTTTAGATGTAGGTTACTGCTTCAGTGTGATTAGATGTAGGTTACTGCTTCAGTGTGATTAGATGTAGGTTACTGCTTCAGTGTGATTAGATGTAGGTTACTGCTTCAGTGTGTTTAGATGTAGGTTACTGCTTCAGTGTGATTAGATGTAGGTTAAATACTGCTTCATTGTGTTTAGAATGTAGGTTACTACTTGATTGTGTTGAAGTGTATGTTTCTGATTCAGGATGTTTAGATTTAGGTTACTGAGTCATTGTGTTTAGGTGAATGTTATTGATTCATTGTGTTTAGATGTAGGTTATTGCTTCATTGTGTTTAAGTGTATGTTTCTGATTCAGGATGTTTAGATTTAGGTTACTGAGTCATTGTGTTTAGGTGAATGTTACTGATTCATTGTGTTTAGATGTAGGTTATTGCTTCATTGTGTTTAGGTGTATGTTACTGATCCAGGGTGTTTAGATGTAGGTTACTTACTGATTCATTCTGTTTAGGTGAATGTTAATGATTCATTGTGTTTAGGTGAATGTTACTGATTCATTGTGTTTAGATGAATGTTAATGATTCCTTGTGTTTAGGTGCATGTTATTGCTTCATTCTGTTTAGGTGGATGTTACTGATTCATTGTGTTGAGATGTAGGTTACTGATTCACTGTCTTTAGGTGAATGTCAATGATAAATTGTGTTTAGGTGTATGTTACTGATTTCTTGTGTTTAGGTGAATGTCACTGATTCATTGTGTTTAGGTGCATGTTATTGCTTCATTGTGTTTAGGTGTATGTTACTGATTCATTGTGTCTAGGTGTATGTTACTGATTTCTTGTGTTTAGGTGAATGTCACTGTTTCATTGTGTTTAGATGAATGTTACTGTTTCATTGTGTTTAGGTGAATGTTACTGTTTCATTGTGTTTAGATGTAGGTTACTGATTTCTTGTGTTTAGGTGAATGTTACTGATTCATTGTGCTTAGGTGCATGTTATTGCTTCATTGTCTTTAGGTGAATGTTACTGTTTCATTGTGTCTAGGTGTATGTTACTGATTTCTTGTGTTTAGGTGAATGTTACTGATTCATTGTGTTTAGGTGCATGTTATTGCTTCATTGTGTTTAGGTGTATGTTACTGCTTCATTGTGTTTAGGTGAATGTTACTGATTCAATGTGTTTAGGTATATGTCACTGATTTATTGTGTTTAGATGCATGTTACTGCTTCATTGTGTTTAAATGTAGGTTATGCTTCATTGTGTTTAGGTGAATGTTACTGTTTCCTTGTATTTAGGTGAATGTTACTGATTCATTGTGTTTAGGTGAATGTTATTGATTAATTGTGTTTAGATGCATGTTACTGCTTCATTGTGTCTATATGTAGGTTATGCTTCATTGTGTTGAGGTGAATGCTACTGTTTCCTTGTGTTTAGGTGAATGTTACTGATTCATTGTGTTTAGGTGAATGTTACTGATTCATTGTGTTTAGATGCATGTTACTGCTTCATTGTGTCTATAGCTGGGTTACTTATTCATTATGTTTAGGTGAATGTTACTGATTCATTGTGTTTAGATGTAGGTTACTTATTCATTATGTTTAGGTGAATGTTACTGATTCATTGTATTTAGGTATATGTTACTGTTTCATTGTATTTAGGTGAATGTTACTGCTTCATTGTGTTTAGGTGACTTTTACTGCTTCATTGTGTTTATATGTAGGTTAATTGTTCATTTGTTCAGGTGTAGGTTACTGATTCATCGTGTTTAGATGTATGTTACTGATTCATCATGTTTAGATGTAGGTTACTGCTTCATTTTGTTTAGGTAGGTTACTGATTCTTTCTGTTTAGATGTATGTTACTGCTTCATTGTGTCTAGGTGTATGTTACTGATTTCTTGTGCTTAGGTGAATGTTACTGATTCATTGTGTTTAGGTGCATGTTATTGCTTCATTGTGTTTAGGTGAATGTTACTGTTTCATTGTGTCTAGGTGTATGTTACTGATTTCTTGTGTTTAGGTGAATGTTACTGATTCATTGTGTTTAGGTGCATGTTATTGCTTCATTGTGTTTAGGTGTATGTTACTGTTTCATTTTGTTTAGATGAATGTTACTGTTTCATTGTGTTTAGGTGAATGTTACTGTTTCATTGTGTTTAGGTGAATGTTACTGCTTCATTGTGTTTATATGTAGGTTAATTATTCATTTGTTTGGGTGTCGGTTACTGATTCATTGTGTTTAGATGTAGGTTACTGTTTCATTGTGTTTAGGTGAATGTTAGTGCTTCATTGTGTTTAGGTGCATGTTACTGATTCACTGTGTTTAGATGTAGGTTACTGTTGCATTGTGTTTAGGTGAATGTTACTGCCTCATTGTGTTTAGATGTAGGTTAATTATTCATTTGTTTAGGTGTCGGTTACTGATTCATTGTGTTTAGATGTAGGTTACTGTTTAATTGTGATTAGGTGAATGCTAGTGCTTCATTGTGTTTAGGTGAATGCTACTGATTCATTGTGTTTAGATGTAGGTTACTTTTTCATTGTGTTTAGGTGAATGTTACTCATTCATTATGTTTAAATGTAGGTTACTGTTTAATTGTGTTGATGTGAATGTTAGTGCTTCATTGTGTTTAGATGTAGGTTACTTATTCATTATGTTTAGGTGAATGTTATTGATTCATTGTGTTTGGGTGAATGTTACTGTTTCATTGTGTTTACATGAATGTTACTGATTCATTGTGTTTAGATGTAAGTTACTGTTTATTTGTGATTAAGTGAATGCTAGTGCTTCATTGTGTTTAGGTGAATGTTACTGATTCATTGTGTTTAGATGTAGGTTACTTTTTCATTGTGTTTAGGTGAATGTTACTCATTCATTATGTTTAAATGTAGGTTACTGTTTAATTGTGTTGATGTGAATGTTAGTGCTTCATTGTGTTTAGATGTAGGTTACTTATTCATTATGTTTAGGTGAATGTTATTGATTCATTGTGTTTGGGTGAATGTTACTGTTTCATTGTGTTTACATGAATGTTACTGATTCATTGTGTTTAGATGTAAGTTACTGTTTAATTGTGATTAGGTGAATGCTAGTGCTTCATTGTGTTTAGGTGAATGTTACTGATTCATTGTGTTTAGATGTAGGTTACTTTTTCATTGTGTTTAGGTGAATGTTACTCATTCATTATGTTTAAATGTAGGTTACTGTTTAATTGTGTTGATGTGAATGTTAGTGCTTCATTGTGTTTAGATGTAGGTTACTTATTCATTATGTTTAGGTGAATGTTATTGATTCATTGTGTTTGGGTGAATGTTACTGTTTCATTGTGTTTACATGAATGTTACTGATTCATTGTGTTTAGATGTAAGTTACTGTTTAATTGTGATTAGGTGAATGCTAGTGCTTCATTGTGTTTAGGTGAATGTTACTGATTCATTGTGTTTAGATGTAGGTTACTTTTTCATTGTGTTTAGGTGAATGTTACTCATTCATTATGTTTAAATGTAGGTTACTGTTTAATTGTGTTGATGTGAATGTTAGTGCTTCATTGTGTTTAGATGTAGGTTACTTATTCATTATGTTTAGGTGAATGTTATTGATTCATTGTGTTTGGGTGAATGTTACTGTTTCATTGTGTTTACATGAATGTTACTGTTTCATTGTATTTAGGTGAATGTTACTGTTTCATTGTGTTTATATGTAGGTTAATTATTCATTTGTTTAGGTGTCGGTTACTGATTCATTGTGTTTAGATGTAGGTCACTGTTTAATTGTGATTAGGTGAATGTTACTGATTCATTATGTTTAAATGTAAGTTACTGTTTAATTGTGTTTAGGTGGATGTTAGTTCTTCATTGTGTTAAGGTGAATATTACTGATTCATTGTGTTTGGGTGCATGTTATTGCTTCATTGTGTTTAGATGTAGGTTACTCTTTTATTGTGTTTAGGTGAATGTTACTGATTCATTGTGTTTAGGTGTATGTTACCGATTCATTGTGTTTAGATGCATGTTATTGCTTCATTGTGTGTATATGTAGGTTACTTATTCCTTATGTTTAGGTGACTGTTACTGATTCATTATGTTTAGGTGAATGTTACTGATTCATTATGTTTAGGTGAATGTTATTGATTCATTGTGTGTAGGTGAATGTTACTGATTCATTGTGTGCAGATGCATGTTACTGCTTCATTGTGTGTATATCTAGGTTACTTATTCATTATGTTTAGGTGACTGTTACTGATTCATTATGTTTAGGTGAATGTTACTGATTCATTATGTTTAGGTGAATGTTACTGATTCATTGTGTTTAGGTGAATGTTACTGATTCATTGCGTTTAGATGCGTGTTACTGCTTCATTGTGTGTATATGTAGGTTACTTATTCATTATGTTAGGTGACTGTTACTGATTCATTATGTTTAGGTGAATGTTACTGATTCATTATGTTTAGGTGACTGTTACTGATTCATTATGTTTAGGTGAATGTTACTGATTCATTATGTTTAGGTGAATGTTATTGATTCATTGTGTTTAGGTGAATGTTGCTGATTCATTGTGTTTAGGTGTATGTTACTGATCCGGCGTTTAGGTGAATGTCCATGTTATTGACACAGCAGTGAATGTATGCATGAACATGGCGATGATAACACCTATCTGCTACCGGACGTTATGCTTTAATAAGGTTTCACACTATACAAGGCTAGGGAAATTTAATAACCAGCGCCATAACAATCTATTCTTTATTAGGGTAATAAAGAAAAGTTGTCATATTTTAGTTTCCAGCGCCGTTTAAGTAATGAGTTCTGTGTTTAGATGCTGTGTTTTGATATGGATCCCAGAGTGACGTTTATTGCCTTTATTTAACGCGGGTAGATCACCAAAGCGCTCCCAGTCACTCTCGCTCATACACAACACACTACAAAACAATAAGACGAATAGTAATAGAAATACTAAGTGATGAAATTACCAGCGCAGAGCAATCGCTAGTTTAATTACAAATAAAATGTTTCAAAATATATTAAACCCGCGATCTATAAAAAAATTATTTATCTGGCAATAGCCTGCAGTATGGTCGCTATTTATATATATATATATATATATATATATATATATATATATATATATATATATATATATATATATATATATAATATATATATATATATATATATATATATATATATATATATATATATATATATATATATATATATATATATATATATATATATATATATATATATATATATATATATATATATATATATATATATATATATATATATATATGTATATGCTAGCTTAAAGGCCATTCACGACTGCGTGGCGGACTGCTGTATAAAAGGATACTCAGTGAAACGACATGGCACGAGATTTAAATATTAACTAGGTACGTTTCAAAATACAATTCAACATGCAGATTCCTCTGATGGCGCATACCCTAGCCCCCACAAGTTATACTTGGCATGCAATGTTATTAGTTTGATTCGCCTTATCGAGTCCATAATTTCGAAGTTCCATCTAAACAACAGCTAAGTTGTCTCACCTGCAAATCAGAAAGCGAGACATAGTGCTCACTAATACTGGCGGCGGCGGTGGCGTTGGCGTCCGTCAAAGTACTTTTGGTTAAGGTTTTTAAATCAACCAACTTTTCAAAGTGGCTGCTTTTCACGGTTTTGAACTTATTTTTTTAGGCTTTTTAGGTCAATTTTTTTTGTCTCGAATGCATAAGGATGATTAATTTTGGCGGTAGCGGCAGCGTCGGCGTCATCGTCGTCGTCGTTGGCGGCGGCGGCGTCCGTCATTTGAGCACTTTTGGTTATGTTTTATAAATCAACTTATTATTCAACAATGGCTCATCCGATCTCAATGCAACTTTACGGAATAGATCTATGGTATACAGGGATGTGATCTGCATAATAATAGATTTCATTTTGTGACATTTTAACAATTTTTGCAAGGTTTTGCACTTTGAACTTTTTTCATGTATTTTTGGGTATTGCTTTTTTTCTGGACCGCTCATTTTCAACCCCGCCTTTCTTTCTTCCTCTTCGATCACACCGGAAAATCTGGTAACCTCTGATCTTAAATGGTTTTCCTTCTTGCAGGTGTGTCTCTTGGATGCAGCAGATATCAATGTTGTTTTCGTACAGGAACTGTTGGAGCTCGGCGCTGCACCTGCCTGGCGGATCCTCACAGGGCAAGCACCATTTCGGTTGATTCGATCTCCAAGTGTCATTTCATTAGCGTTATGCATAATGCTCTGGTTAGCCCCTCCAAATGTCTGGATTGACACCCAGTGGGTTACACCCCTGCGCCACGTTGAGGCCGAGCATATAGTCTTAAACAGGGGACAATCCACACAATCCATGCCTTTATAGGCGAGACACTATACGCTTCAGCGTTCATGTTTATTGGGCATATTACACAACAACCACTCTCCTGGTGTCAAAGAAACTTTACAAAGCAATTCTATATCAATTACCATGCAGGTGTACAATTTGTACCATTACTTATTTGATTTTGTGGGACACACACACACACGCACGCACGCACGCACGCGCGCACGCACGCAAGCACGCACGCACGCACGCACGCACGCACGCACGCACGCACGCACGCACGCACGCACGCACGCACGCACGCACGCACGCACGCACGCACGCACGCACGCACGCACTCACGCCCACACAGTCGCACCCTCTATCCATTCACCCTGACGCATACAAATTCCGCTCCCATGACGCTACAATATCCTACAAAGTGATTCCCAGGATAATGCCACTGAGTTGTCAAAATTTTGGCAGAAAATGCTCATTCGTTGAGTTCGTTACGCTTCAGGAATGCACTGTAAACATATGCTGCCAGTTTCTTTAAAACATTACCATTAGTGGACTGCAAAAGCTGTAATAGTTTATAAACATTGGGACGAAACCAGTAATACTTTTTGATATACTTTTTTCCTCAAATCCAAATACAATGGCCATAAAATAATAAAATGAAACTCGTCCTTAATATCGTTACAGAAAGGACATTTTCGTTCACTTATTGGAGTTGAAATTGGTTTGTGCCATCTACCCGTTTCTACGTGAAGTCTATGAGATCCCATTCGAATTCTACTTAAAGCCAGCCGATGTTGTTCAATCTTTGCCTTATCTAAATAACATTTGTATGTAAGTTCGTCAGAAATATGTTTATGCAACACAGTTTTATTGCTTAATTTCAGTCGCCACCTCGACACTTGGAGGACCATATCTAAAGACCTTTGGTTGTATAACGTAATAAAATAATTTCTGTCAATATATTGACATTCCGATTCCCAAATGTAATTAAAACCACGTAAACATAACATATCTCTAAATTGTGAAACCCAATTTTTACATTCATTATTTACAATGCAGTCAGTGTACAGTGCCATATATACACATTTCTCTATCCCATTATTCCCAAAATCTAAAATCTTAATCTTTATCATTCTTATCTCTCTTGAAACACGAAGTGGAAGTCTTCCTAACTCCCCGTAGATAATGTCATTTGACGTGGACCGTTGTCTTTCAACAATGGCTCAGCGGATATCAACACAATTTTACGTCAGTGTTATATACTATGCAGGGGTACTATCCACATCACAACTATTAATATTAATTTAAATTTTTAGAAATTATTTCAAGATCAAACTATCCGATGTTTACCAAAATGTATCGTGTTTGATGTGTTACAAGCTGTTTGTTGGTGCCTCAGAGAATATATGTATTACAAACCATGCCAAGTTTACTTTGGCAATTCACTCTATCTATTACATCATTACGGACAGCTTCCCTAGGTTTTACACGGGTATCCATTCATAGTCCTGGCCCGGTATTTGCGAGGTGGGCGTGGATTATGCCATGCCATTAAGTAGAAAACGGACCAATCAGAATGCCGTATTTACACAAATCTTGAGGCGCATACCCTAGTTACGGCGGAGACATACACCCTAGTTACGCCGCGTCTAGGGTGTAAGCCATCTTCCTGAATACCGGCCTTTGGTGGAGAGGGGCAAATGTGAGTGAAGGCGATTTCTCATGTTTCCACCGACAGTGAGACGATCACGCACATAGACACGAACAAGGATCACTAGTTAAGAACACCATTACGCTAACCTCCCGCCCGGGTCTCTTACCTGGTTATTATGTTTACCGGACAGCTATGCTGATGATGGTACGAAGGTTCTTCTGCGTTTGACGGCAGCAAGCGTACCTGTAGTTCTCTATACAGCTGTTCGGCTACTTCATCTACGCAGCATCAGTGATACAATTATACATAGGTTTCATCACACAATCATATGTTACTGTCCAGAGTTATCTTTAAGTTGCTGATCAATAGTTTTCAAATTGATTGTGACGCAATATCTAACCATTTTAGATGAGATTCACATCAGTGCGTCGATACTTTGGCTTTCCTTACGTTCTTATCCGCGACACAGCCTTTGGCACAACCTTCGTCTGTAGCTGACTTGCTGATATACCTGCAACACGCTTACCGTTCAAGGGGAGTTGATTGAAAAGAAGGAACGGGTTTTAGTGTATGTAATCAAATCAATGAAAGGCCAGTCCTGCCGCTTTTCACATTACTCTGACAAAGGCCTCATCAGCGAATTACGTGTATTGTGATTGACTATCTCATTGTGGAGTAAGTCTAATTCATAGGCTGCTTGATGACGAATTCTTATAATCGTTCACAGATTTAGCACAGGATCTTATTGCGATTCTTCTAATAGTTCAGTTTGGTGTTCATTTCGACTGCTTTGATAAATGCTAGTGGCTGTGCTTTTCTGTTGTTTAGGCAGCTTTGTAACAAAAATGGATCATCAACATCGGATTACATTTGGTTGATATTCCTGGCTGATTCCACTGATTGGTTGATATTCCTCGCTGATTCCACTGATTGGCTGATATTCATGGCTGATTCCACTGATTGGTTGATATTCATGGCTGATTCCACTGATTGGTTGATATTCATGGCTGATTCCACTGATGTTTTAGCAGCTGACAAGCAGTTTAGTACTTTGCTTAGGGCTTCGTTTGCTTTACAGTATTGGGAACAAGTATGGCCCCCTGCTCTAGTAGTGTTTCCCATGCGATGCCTGGATCACCTTGTCGTTAGTTAGTTTTGAGTGAGCATGGCTGACCTTGGATTTTCGTCTTGGGGGTCACTTGAAGATGAGACACATTTGAACAATCCGTGATCGAGTAATCACTGATTTGTGGTCGGAATGGCCCTTTCCATTTTTAGCTATGCCCCGGCCATCACTAGCTAAGCTCCACCAACACCTCACCGTGCTGGGATTGATGGCAGCAACAGCGCCCAGTCAAATTAGTTTCAAAATATTCAACAGAATATTTATTAAATAGTAAAAGCAAACAAGTTGTATAACAACGCATATACCGTCTTCAAATATGCGTTCGTGACGTACTTATCGACGTCATTCATAACGTCATTCGTTATGATGTCATTCTACACATCACGTAGTTGATTATGACGTCATATGATGAGGAGATACTCTGGAAAGGTGAATTGAGGTCAATACCACCCTAGATCGCGAGTCTCGAAGTAACGTCTTTGCATTCACCTTGCACAGTTTGTGTCCTGTGACCATGTTGTTCGATGACGGCACGTGTACTTATAGACTGCCATAAGTGCAGATGAAGGCAGCTAATTCAAACAAATCATCTCTGGCCATACAGTCTAATATGAATACCTGCAAACTGTGTAACATAGAGCCACTATCTGTGAGAGTAGCGCAACATCGCTGATCCATGTTCGGGCATGTTCTTCGAATACCAGAAATTACGCCTGCTCAGAAAGCACTAGAATTTGCAAGGGTAGGTCTCAGCAGGTATCATACACGCAAAGGACAACACAACATAAACTTGCTAAATTGTCGTCGTCGTCGTCGTCGTCGTCGTCGTCGCTGCAATCATGAACGTATTAAAGACATGCCCCAATTATTCCGTGCTTGAAACCCCATATTTCCTTCGCCTCGCACACTTTACAGGACACCTCGGCGTGTGTGTCTTAAAGATATGAAGAGGTTAGTCTAAGGTATGCAAGCGATGTAGTGGCGGAATAGCGGGTAAGCGAGGGAATTGCGATTTACATATTATTATTGACCTCCCGCATTTGAGTGCATCACTCGTTCATCATTCTTGGTCATCATTCTCATTCATCATTCTGTGGTCAAATCACGCTCTATGGCATTGACAACTACGCTCCCAGGCTAGGGCCCACCAGATGCGCATGTAGTGGTCAGTGGAGCGTTGGGAGCCTTTAAAAAACGCCCCGAGCCGTTCATTTTCCGGACTGTTTCATGAATTTAACCATAATATACCTGAAATGGTGTTGTGTAGCGATAAATCTATATAAGTCCGTTATAAATCGATGGCCAATATTGAAGCTGTTGCTGTTCACGACAGGACTGTTGCTGTTTTCGGCAGGACTGTTGCTGTTCACGCCAGGACTGTGGCTATTCACGCCAGAACGGTTGCTGTTCACAACAGGACCG
>CM067360.1:135829144-135974144 GCA_034401795.1 Chaetoderma sp. LZ-2023a
CGCATGACACGTGTGTTATTATTCTATTTTTACCTATTTTCGACTGAAAATGTCTACAAGACATTATTATCAAGGAAATACTTTGAAAATTATATTCCAGAAAAGGTGATTTCGTGCCTTTGTAATAGTAATTGAATAGGAGCATCTGAATTTCTATGTAAATATGAAAAATAATATTACTGTCGGGAACAAAAGAAATAACAATGTAACAATCTGACATAGCTAAAAGCTGATGATGATTTTCTTTAGCCTCTTGTGTCAACAGCACATTAAAGCGCTCAAAATACTATTTATCTCAATTAAGCATTTAATTGCCAATACTTTTCATGGAAATTCTGATTTTTGCAGTCAAAAAGAGTATTTTTGCAAATTTATTACGAAAATCTATTTAAAAAATAGATTTCTGTTATCCTTCAAATGGACATTCAGCAAATGTGTAATGGTCAAGAAAATTCATATTGCTGCTTAGCCAATGTCCAATTGCAGACCAAGAAGAGTATTTTTGAAAATTGACCACTGGAATGACTGGCTCGGTTACCGAGCCAATCATTACAGTGGTAAAAAATTTAAAGCTCTTCTTTTAGCCTGCAAATGGACTTTTCTCAAGATCGCTGCAGAGGTCGTTTTGACCAACTTGACCATTAAAGGATTACGTTGAGACAAGAGAGGTTACGCACCACCGTTCTCAGTCAGAATGAAGTTAGTTAACACAAACTATCATGTTAACCGTTCTCAGTCAGAATGAAGTTAGTTAACACAGGATATCATGTTAACCGTTCTCAGTCAGAATGAAGTTAGTTAACACAGGATATCATGTTAGGCGTTCTCAGAGACAGAATGAAGTTGGTTAACACATGATGTCATGTTAACCGTTCTCAGAGTCAGGATATCATGTTAACCGTTCTCAGATACAGAATGAAGTTAGTTAACACAGGATATCACGTTAACTGTTCTCAGAGACAGAATGAAGTTAGTTAACACAGGATACCATGTTAACCGTTCTCAGAGACAGAATGAAGATGGTTAACACGGGATATCATGTTAACCTTTCTCAGAGACAGAATGAAGTTAGTTAACACAGGATATCATGTTAACTGTTCTCAGAGACAGCATGAAGTTAGTTAACACAGGATATCGTGTTAACCGTTCTCAGAGACAGAATGAAGTTAGTTAACACAGGATATCATGTTAACTGTTCTCAGAGACAGAATGAGGTTAGTTAACACAGGATATCGTGTTAACCATTCTCAGCGACAGAATGAAATTAGTTAATACAAGCTATCATGTTAACCGTTCTCAGTCAGAATGAAGTTAGTTAACACAAGCTATCATGTTAACCGTTCTCAGAGACACAATGAAGTTAGTTAACACAGGATATAATGTGAACCGTTCTCGGAGTCAGAATGAAGTTAGTTAACACAAGCTATCATGTTAACTGTTCTCAGAGACAGAATCAAGTTAGTTAACACAAGCTATCATGTTAACTGTTCTCAGAGACAGAATGAAGCTAGTTAACACAGGATATCATGTTAACCATTCTCAGAGACAGAATCAAGTTAGTTAACACAGGATATAATGTGAACCGTTCTCAGAGTCAGAATGAAGCTAGTTAACACAAGCTATCATGTTAACCATTCTCAGAGTCAGAATGAAGTTAGTTAACACAGGATATCATGTTAACCGTTCTCAGAGTCAGAATGAAGTTGTTAACACAAGCTATCATGTTAACCGTTCTCAGAGACTGAATGAAGATAGTTAACACAAGCTATCATGTTAACCGTTCTCAGAGTCAGAATGAAGTTAGGTAACACAGGATATCATGTTAACCGTTCTCAGAGTCAGATGAAGTTGTTAACACAAGCTATCATGTTAACCATTCTCAGAGACAGAATGAAGTTAGTTAACACAGGATATCATGTTAACCGTTCTCAGTCAGAATGAGGTTAGTTAACACAAGCTATCATGTTAACCATTTTCAGAGACAGAATGAAGTTAGTTAACACAGGATATTATGTTAACCGTTCTCAGAGACAGAATGAAGTTAGTTATCACAGGATATTATGTTAACCGTTCTCAGAGACAGAATGAAGTTAGTTAACACATGATATTATGGACAGAATGAAGTTAGTTAACACAAGCTATCATGTTAACTGTTCTCAGAGACAGAATGGAGTTAGTTAACACAGGATATCATGTTAACCGTTCTCAGAGTCAGAATGAAGTTGTTAACACAAGCTATCATGTTAATCATTCTCAGAGACTGAATGAAGTTAGTTAACACAGGATATCATGTTAACCGTTCTCAGTCAGAATGAGGTTAGTTAACACAAGCTATCATGTTAACCATTTTCAGAGACAGATTGAAGTTAGTTAACACATGATATTATGGACAGAATGAAGTTAGTTAACACAAGCTATCATGTTGACTGTTCTCAGAGACAGAATGGAGTTAGTTAACACAGGATATCATGTTAACCGTTCTCAGTCAGAATGAAGTTAGTTAACACAGGATATCATGTTAACCGTTCTCAGAGTCAGAATGAAGTTAGTTAACACAGGATATAATGTTAACCGTTCTCAGGGACAGAATGAAGTTAGTTAACACAGGATATTATGGACAGAATGAAGTTAGTTAACACAAACTATCATGTTAACTGTTCTCAGAGACAGAATGCAGTTAGTTAACACAAACTATCATGTTAACTGTTCTCAGAGACAGAATGCAGTTAGCTAACACAAGCTATCATGTCAACTGTTCTCAGTGACAGAATGGAGTTAGTTAACACAGGATATCATGTTAACCGTTCTCAGAGACGGAATGAAGTTAGTTAACACATGCTATTATGGACAGAATGAAGCTAGTTAACACAAGCTATCATGTTAACCGTTCTCAGGCAGAATAAAGTTAGTTAACACAGGATATCAGGTTGACCGTTCTCAGAGTCAGAATAAAGTTAGTTAACACAGGATATCATGTTAGCCCTTTCATCTTTGCAATGAGTAACATACCAGATGTGAACATTTCTTAAAATCCAGGGCACTATCTTCATTTGCAAATGCAAAACCAATAAACCCCGGACATTTTTGCATATAATTTAAAAGGAGACCGGATGGAGATTTACAGACCAAAAAGACGACAAATCCCGGGGAAAGAGGATTTATGATAATTTTATGTTTGACTTTAGATTAAATGCAATTTGCATCACGAGCTGGGGATGGTGTATTTAAATCTCTAAAAAGAGGCTTATGTGAGAGGCTCATGGTGCGGCGCCTTGGCCATGATCTAACTGAACAGACCATTCCCTCATAGATAGCGTATTGTGGGAAAACACATTCCCAGAATGCATTGGGCATATCACTTCTGGCTGGTAACGGCGATAGCCTACGAGCAAACAACATGACATTGCTATTGTAATCCGATACAACGCACTTTAAGCTGTTTATATGCAGAACTAATTTCATAATATTATTAAAGTCATCATTGGAAAGCTTTGCCGATTTTCGATTCATTTCTGTATTCGTTATTATAGTTTTGTAAAATTTAATACAGTTGATTGTGATTTTAAAATAGCCCCTATTGCCCACTTGATTTAATGAATCTAGGTATAATGGTGTATTTAATATACGCAAATAACCCAGTGAAACTTTTACAAAAACATAAAAATTAATGCATTAATGTTTAGACAATTGAATGCGCTTTCCAATGATGTATGACTTAAATAATATAGTGATTTTAGTTTGCCATAGGAACGGTTTGAATTGCGGTGTATTTTTGTGCAATAGTAATTCAATGCGGGTCAGCTGCTTGTTGACGGCGTCACCAGCCAGCAGTTGTGCTCTGATTGTTGATTTAAGGGAATCCCGGCGTAATAACGTCAATGTGGGAAATGTGTATTGCACCTTAATCTGGTACTGCATACCTGAAACACGAATGCACTCCATTAATCTCGTGTGTAATGCAGTGATTTAGTAATTCTCGCCTGAATTTGGCGAAAAAGAGAATTGAATCTTGAAAGGACACGATACATACCAGCCAATGCTCTATACATACCAGACAATGCGCTATACATACCAGACAATGCGCTATGCATACCAGACAATGCGCTATACATACCAGACAATGCACTATACATACCAGACAATGCGCTATACATGCCAGACAATGCGCTATACATACCAGACAATGCGCTATACATGCCAGACAATGCGCTATACATGCCAGACAATGCGCTATACATGCCAGACAATGCGCTATACATGCCAGACAATGCGCTATACATGCCAGCCAATGCGCTATACATACCAGACAATGCACTATACATACCAGACAATGCGCTATACATACCAGCCAATGCGCTATACATACCAGACAATGCGCTATATATACCAGACAATGCTCTATACATACCAGACAATGCGCTATACATACCAGACAATGCGCTATACATGCCAGACAATGCGCTATACATGCCAGACAATGCGCTATACATGCCAGACAATGCGCTATACATGCCAGCCAATGCGCTATACATGCCAGACAATGCGCTATACATGCCAGCCAATGCCCTATACATGCCAGACAATGCGCTATACATGCCAGCCAATGCGCTATACATGCCAGACAATGCGCTATACATACCAGACAATGCGCTATACATACCAGACAATATTATTTCATCCAAAACCTGATGATATAAAGATCATAGCCTTTTACATGAAAAATAGTTAATAGAAAAAATAGTCCCTCTTAATTCGTCGTAAAATTCAAATCGGTTGCGCACAAAATGTGGACGAGAATTTGATGACGTTGCGTAGATGCTGATATCATATGAATTACTGGACGGTTTGAGTTGACTTTACTATCTGTATCACGCTAGGGATACAGGGGTTAAGATGATATCAATATCAACACGATACACAGTGGTGCATCTAAAGTTCACTACGGAGATAGACTGGGTCCCAACCTGTTTGGTCTCCGAAACTGAGTATGTGTAGCAGTCTAGTCGTTATGACAACGTGGCAAAATGACCGGTCATTATGTTAGAGGCTTATTCTCAGCATGATGCCACGGCCTTATTTTTTGGATTGGACTGCGCTCTGCATCGTCATAACTAGCCTCTACAGTCAAGCGCCTACATCGTCACAACTAGCCTCTACAGTCATGCGCCTACATCGTCACAACTAGCCTCTACAGTCATGCGTTCTACATCGTCACAACTAGCCTCTACAGTCATGCGTTCTACATCGTCACAACTAGCCTCTACAGTCATGCGTTCTACATCGTCACAACTAGCCTCTACAGTCACGCGCTCTACATCGTCATAACTAGCCTCTACAGTCAAGTGCCTACATCGTCACACCTAGTCTCTACAGTCACACACTCTACATCGTCACACCTAGCCTCTACAGTCAAGTGCCTACATCGTCACAACTAGCCTCTACAGTCACGCGTTCTAAATCGTCACAATTAGCCTCTACAGTCATGCGTTCTACATCGTCACAGCTAGCCTCTACAGTCATGCGTTCTACATCATCACAACTAACCTCTACAGTCACGCACTCTACAGTCACGTGCTCTACATCGTCACAACTGTTTGCCACAGTCAAGCGTCTACATCGTCACGGCTGCCTTTCGTGTCAAGTAAATCATCCGCAGTCAACTTGATTGACATCAGGACATGCTGTCTATTAGCGACACCTTGCAGAATAAGGAGACACTGAATGGATCAGACCAGTCACTCAAGTATATGTTGTCAAAATCAATTACGTGACATGTAGGCTCATGTCACAATCAACATGTGTAATGAACGACGTATCTAGCTCAGTCACGGACATTTAAAAGCCTGTCAAGTGTACGAATTGTATGTCTTTAATCGATTTACTATATAATACACATTCTGGTTAATATTTTGAAACAAAGAACATAGTCAAATTAGTTTCAAAATATTCAACAGCTTATCTGTATAGCTACTTTGAAATTGGGCTCTGCTAATTCAAGGATCAATGTATATAACTTAATTCTAACACACGTAAGCAGTGGGCAGAGCGTAGCTAGAACTGGGCATGGCGTAGCTAGAAATGGGCGTGGCGTAGCTGGAAATGGGCGTGGCGTAGCTAGAAATGGGCGTGGCGTAGCTAGAAATGGGCGTTGCGTAGCTAGAAATGGGCGTAGCTAGAAATGGGGTTGGCGTATCTCGAAATGGGCGTAGCTAGAAATTGGCGATGCATATCGAATGCACGTTGAAGCCACAAGCATGCGTGGCTAATTTAAAGTGATCAGTTTGTTATCTGACAGACGAAAGCGATAAAATTAAATATTTATTAAGAACTGCGGCCCCACCATTGATTGATGAAATTATATAATACGTACTTTTTGTCATCAGAGTTATGGGGTACTATTGATTTAAATTCCATCAGTCTGATATACGTGGCCGAATGGAACACCCACGCCGTTATCAATTATAGCGTGAAGGAGCCTAGCGTCGGCATAATTCGCCTTTCCAGAGTATCCATCCATCATTAAACCTCGTATGACGTCATAATCAGCTCAGTGCGTGTATGATGCCGTCATAATCATTACGTCACAAAGGGTTCCATATAGACCGTCACCAAATCTCAAATGGTCCGACACGCTGTATGAATTGTATCGCTTTGTAATTCTTTGCTATTTAATAAACATGCTGTTGAATATTTTGAAACTATTTTCACTGGGCGCTGTTGCTGCCTTAGGCAGCAACAGCACCCAGTTAAATTAGTTTCAAAATATTCAACAGCTTAACTGTGTACATTTTTGGAAATTGATAGTCAGGGTGTTCAGAGATCGATCGATCCCAACACGAGCGAGGTGTGGATGGAGCTTAGCTAGAGATGGGCGGGGCATAGCTAAAACCGGAAAGGTCCATTCCACAGAAACATTGATGAAAATTTGAAAACTAAGCAAATACCAGCTTAACATCGAGAGAACAGTGACGGGTGAAGCAGTTTCTGATTGGCCCGACCATATAAACTTCTAACTAAAAGGGTGGGGTCCGGGGATCCTCCCCCGGAAAATTTTGAAATCTAGATGCTCTCAGATGGCTTCTCCTTCATTTCTGAAACCTAAATATGGACATTTAGTTGGCGGTTAAATTATTATATTTTACGAATTCTTTCCTGAAAAGTCTGTAATCATGGAATTATTCTTAAAGAATATGTTTGAAGATTATATTGGAGAAAAAATATTTCCTGCATTTGAACGGAAATTGGGACTGACGTTTAATTTTTTATCTCATTCGTGCACATTCATGATTTTTTTAAATCAGCAACCAAACTTAGGGCTACAGTAATTACCTATTTCAACATGGCAGACAAGACAACAGATACATATTCTGTTGGTTATTTAGAATTTCAAGCAACAGTTATCAGACCATAAATTATATTAAAATAACATCTTAATTTTTATCCAACAGTCTGGATAACACAATTTCTCCCAACAATATTAGTGATAATCACCAATATAATTATAATGAATTATTCGATTAACCCTTTAAACTAGAAGACACCAAAATGTGAAAAGTTATTTAGAATTTAGTAAATATTCTGATGGATATTTGGAGTCCATTCTGACTGGGAGCTGTTGTTGCCTATGGTAGCACCGGGGTTCATATCATAATTTCAAAATATTCAACAACTTACCTACATGATTGTGTTGAAATTGAGATTCTGGGACTTTATGGTTCTAAGGGTTAATCACACAGCCATGTTTTCTCCAACCTAACATTGTACCGGGTATCATGGTAGGTCCAAGGAAACATGACAGCCTCAAGCAAAATGAATGACAATGTAGCCTAAAATTTCCCAAATATCGATTGTCTATGATCAGAGAGGCTCACAAACCGATTCTCTGCTTTCTTAATATCAATATTGAGAAAAATTACTGAGAAAACATCTAGGACTGAAATTATTGCCCAGACCAAGGTCGGGGTGGTCGGGGCGGTTCCGCCGCCTATGGAGAAGAACTCACCTATATTCAGAATTTGCGTTTTTTCCATGCTAATTACATGCAGATGTGTGGACTAATCAATTTTATACTGACCTTAATACTTTTAATGATAAATGCAAATTTAATTACCATAAATACACGTTGCATGCGCTGAATATAAAATAGCTAAAGATATTTTAACATATCTGTAGGCAATCAAAATTCATACGACCCACTGAGTCGTTATACTGCGTACTCCCCTAGTAGAGGAGTAGATAGTGTTCGTCGTCGTATTCGTCGTCACAACAATCAACACCAACAACACCCACACATACGCACGCACGCACGCACGCACGCACGCACGCACGCGCGCGCGCCGCCGCGGTCCTACATATCTCCAGTGACTATAGGACGTCTCAAACTGACCGAGCGATCTATAATGAACTATGTTCGCCGTAATATCCCTTCCACACATTGACGTCATTACGCGGCATCATTCCCGTAAATCAACGTCCACGGCGTCTTTGCTGGTTGGTAAAGCCCTAGGCGAGCAACAGGCCGGGCATTGAGTTACTATTGCGCTTCCGTAATTAAAATTCTTTCAAGTTTATTTAGTAACTTCTTCAGAAGTGTACGAAACATATACACATGAAATATACATATAATGGCGGTTACATATGTTATATACATAATTAAATCGTATAGGTGTTTATGTTTTTCAATGATATAAATAAAAGTGATGATAGTAGTAAAGCGTTCCTATGATAAACTACAATCAGAGTATTATTGAAGGCATACATTGGAAAGCGCATCCAATTTTCTAGACATGTTCATTTTATGTATTATTTTTGTATTTTTGGAAAAATTTCAGTGAGTTATTTGTATATATAAAATTCCCCATTCTCCCTAGATTCAGTAAATCAAGCGACCAATAAAATTATAGTTAGCTTGACACAACTTTCGAAAAATATAAAACTAATTCATAACTGTTTAGAAAATTGGATGAGCTTTTCAATGCTGTATTATTTCACTAATATTATGATCTTACTTCTTCCCATACACGGCTTAAAGAGCCTTCTATCTCAGCTTAATAGTGAGAGAATACCGGTTTCGCTTCACCCAGTGAGATTACTAGCCAACAGTACTGTGAGTGATGGATTGTGGGAACGTCAAGTTGAGAAAGGTGTATTAACTCGGTCCTATTCGTCAAAGGTGAACACGGCCTGATTGTAGATGTATATGTTGGATGTTTCTACTACTACAATCGCAGAATACAGCTGTAGTGTTTTTGCCTGTAGCATAATACGGTTTAACCACTTACCAGGATGGCTAGGGTTGACTCTGGTCGCGAGTTTGGTAAACCGAACACGACCAGAGCACGACGAAAATGCCTCTCTGTACTGGAACCGGAAATGGCACAGCCACGGATATGGTGGGTTTCCAGAACACGCGACTTCAGGTACCGGACAGTACCACTCAGTAACTGTGTCTTACCGATTAGTTTCAACCTTAGTTGTAGGTTCGAGTTGCCATGGTAAGACGCGGATGCTAGACTACCTGTTGCGGACTAACAACAGTAAGCTTCCTCTATGGCAACAGATTAACGTCAATATGCACACACAGTAGGATCTGATGAGGTACACCTTGTGACGTCATAAAGTGTTCTTTGCGGATTACCGATAGTCATAATTTATAAAGAAATTCTGACCAAAAAGGTTCACTGGCAACGTGATACAGCAGGCAATCCCACTTTCTGACCGAACATCCGATTGTCTAACCTGCACAATGTATAGTAGCCCTAATATGGCAGAAATCAGAGCATGTGTCTTAAGTGCATTTTCCATGTAATCACATGTTTACAAACAACACGAATGCATATCTAATGTGCTATATGGATCCTATAATGCTTTACATAAAAATTGGACTAATGACAATTTACTACTAATTGTGTCACTTTGATGATACTTTGATGGTACATTGATCTTTGGTTGCTGGCCTAGGTATGCCTGCCGTATGGTCAAACTTGTGTGCGTGTTTGTTTGTTTGTAGGAGATCTGTACCATCTTCACACTGCTATCTGGTATCATCCACCTGACAAATCTGACGTTCTTAGCTGATGAGGAGACAGATGGTGTTCAAATAGACGATGAGTTTACGCTGCGTGTCGGTGAGTAGAGAGAGAGAGGAGAGAGAGAGAGAGAGAGGGAGAGAGAGAGAGAGAGAGAGGGGGAGAGAGAGAGAGAGGGGAGGGAGGGAGGGAGGGAGGGAGAGATGGGGAGAGGGAGGGAGGAAGAGGCAGGGAGGGAGGGAGGGAGAGAGAGAGAGAGAGAGAGAGAGAGAGAGAGAGAGAGAGAAAGGTGCGATTTAGCACAAACATAGGCATTGTAGAACTAACTACATTGCCAAAATAAAAAAAAATACTTGGCGGTCCTAAAATCGTGTCCACAATTGCAGAAAAAGTAATTTTCATCTGTTTCCGTAACTCATGAATTCTGTGACTCATCAGTAGCCAAGTCAAAGCTAAACAAGGGTCAATATGTTTCCATGACTCACCAGTAGACAGGTCTAAGCTAAATAAGGGGTAATATGTTTCCGTGACTCATTAATAGCCAAGTCTAAGCTAAACAAGGGGTGATATGCTTCTATGACTCATCTGGAGCGACGTCTAAGCTAAACAAGGGGTGAAATGCTTCTATGACTCACCTGGAGCCACGTCTAAGCTAAACAAGAGGCGATATGTTTCCGTGACTCATCTGGAGCCGTGTCTAAGCTAAACAAGGGACGATATGTTTCCGTGACTCATCTGGAGCCACGTCTAAGCAAAACAAGGGGCGATATGTTTCCGTGACTCATCTGGAGCCACGTCAAAGCTAAACAAGAGCCACGTCTAAGTTAAACAAGGGGCGATATGTTTCCGTGACTCATCTGGAGACACGTCTAAGCAAAACAAGGGGCGATATGTTTCCGTGACTCATCTGGAGCCACGTCTAAGTTAAACAAGGGGCGATATGTTTCCGTGACTCATCTGGAGACACGTCTAGGCAAAACAAGGGGCGATATGTTTCCGTGACTCATCTGGAGCCACGTCTAAGCTAAACAAGGGGCGATATGTTTCCGTGACTCATCTGGAGACACGGCTAAGCAAAACAAGGGGCGATATGTTTCCGTGACTCATCAGTAGCCAAGTCTAAGCTAAACAAGGGGCGATTTGTTATCCGAATAACAACAGCAAATTCCTCTCCACAACGGGACATTTACAGAATGAGAATCGTCTAAAGCACTCTTGAGATTGTCATTTTAGTGAAAAATCAATGTTTCCAAATCAACGAATACGGTCTCGCATTCTCTCTAATCGACCCCCACCCGCTCGGATAGCTCTGGGACGGTGTCTGTGTACACGCTCCTAGCATACATAATTATGCGCACTGAAGTTTCTATGTGGAGTGCGTGGAGAGAAGGGTGACTACACACGAGCGCACGCGCGTGTGTCAGTATGTATTTGTATTTATTTTTCAAATGAGTATATGATCTTTATTGATTGATATCGTCCATGCTCGGTTAAACAAGGCCAATATTATATATCGATATTGTACTGGCGAGTGACGGTTGTGAGTGGGTGTGGGTGAGGTGCTCTAGGCTATACAAACAATATTATTACCATCTGCCCCAGGCCATGTCGATATTGACATTAACGTTGCAACTGTCGGAAGCAAAATTGTCATTCTTCAATTCAGCTTTGCATGACGTATTGTATGACGCATTGTGTGGCGTAGTATATGACGCATTGTATGAAGCATTGTGTGACGCATTGTATGACGCATTGTATGTTACGTCGTACGTAACTGCTTTCCATAGTACGGCGACGGCCGCAGCTGTTCCCGGTGATGCTAAGAAAAGTCTTTATTTGCAAACGTTAATACAAAGAATTTGAGTGCTTGGGCATTTATGTCTGCGCATTTCACGCGCCATGGATGGCTGACAGTTCCATCTTATAGATCAAGAAAGAATAACTAATTTTCAATTAAAGACCGTGCATGGCGTGTTTAATTTGCCTCTGTGTACATGTGTTCAACCCGGCAGTAAGAACAAGCGTAGAGATCAGAATTTGATCGCTCCGTCTCTGTTCCACTAGAATAACAATATTCAGATATAATTAAATATCTTTCGCTCACCGGCGATGCAAATACAATCACGTTTACAATGCCTACAAAACATGCCACACATACTGCCCCAAAGCTACTGTACAGCTCAGAAATAACTTAATATGTTTTCATAACAAAATAAAAAACTTACTGTTGAATATTTTGAACATAATTGGATCGGAAACTCATCAAGCCTCACGCAGCAGTATCTTCCAATCCAATTATGTTCAAAATATTCAACAGACCAATTCTTACTAAATAACATGTTTCTGTTGCTGTTTTGGAAGCGTGTTGGCTTATCTCTGACCTGTAGGCCGCAGGTGAATGCGTGGGACATCTTTTGAAATGTCTAAATTTGATAATCATATTAAGGATGGGATGGGATGAGAAAGAGATTAAACGAGAGGCGTTGAAATTCACCTTTCCAGAGTATCCATCCATCGTCTGACCTCGTATGACGTCATAATCAGCTAAGCGCGTGTATGATGTCGTCACAAAGGGTTCCTTATAGACCATCATCAAGTCTAAAAAAGTCCGACACGTTACATGAATTGTATGTCTTTGTAATTCTTTGCTATTTAATAAACATGCTGTTGAATATTTTGAAACTAATTTGACTGGGCGCTGTCAAATTAGTTTCAAAATATTCAACAGCTTACCTGTGTATTTTTTGGAAATTGATAGTCAGGGTGTTCAGCGATCGATCGATCCCAACACGAGCGAGGTGTGGGTGGATCTTAGCTAGAGATGCGCGGGCCATAGTTAAAACCGGAAAGATCCATTGCTTCAAGTCTACGCTGATTCTTAGCTAAGCAATGCGCTCTGAAAAGCCATGTCCGAAAATATCGTGATATTTATCAGTATATCTGGGAAAAGTCTAGCAACGAATTTGGTATTGCAGAAAAGTTATTCTACTTGTTAGTGATTTTATTTTACCAAGCAGGGTTATGATTGTCTACTATTGCGCAGCCTCTACCGTCTGTGACACATTTGCGAACAGAATATTCCTACACGAATGGCGTCTCATAGGATACAGACCAAGCAAATTACTTTTTGCAAGTTTGCAATTGGAATTTACAAAAGTACACAAGCACGAACAGCATGCCACACGCATATACAGCATGCCACAAGTACAGATAGTATGCCACAGGCACAGATAGCAAACCACAAGTACAGATAACATTCCACAAGCACAGACAGCACGAATGGCATCTCATAGGATATAGAATTCTCGATAAAATAACTCAAGCCATGAACAGTAATTAGCACACGCAGCATGCCACACGCACATACAGTATGCCACAAGCACAGTGAGCACGTCACGAGAACAGACAGCGTGCCACAAGCACAGAGAGCACGTCATAAGTACAGCGAGCACGTCACAAGCACACGCAGAGAGGGTCACAAGCACAAACAGCATGCCAGAAGAACAGACAGCATGCCACAAGCACAGAGAGCACGTCACATGCACAGACATCATGCCACAAGCACAGACAGCATGCCACAAGCAGGGGCAGTGTCTCACAACCACGGACAGTGTGTCACAAGCACAGATAGCACGTCACAAGTACAGACAGCATGCGACAAGCAAAGACAGCATGCTACAAGCACGGGCAGTGTGTCACAAGCACGGGCACTGTGTCACAGGCACAGAGAGGATGCCACAAGCACAGGCAGCATGCCACAATGGCGGACAGTATATCACAACCACGGACAGTGTGTCACAAGCACAGAGAGCACGTCACAAGCACAAACAGTATGCCACAAGCACAGATAGCATGTCACAAGCACGGACAGTGTGCCACAAGCACGGACAGTGTGTCACAAGCACAGAGAGCACGTCACACGCACATACAGCATGCCACAAGCACAGGCCGCATGCAACAAGCGCCGACAGTGTGTCACAAGAACGGACAGTGTGTCACAAGCACAGAGAGCACGTCACAAGCGCAGGCAGCGTGCCGCAAGCACGGAGAGCACGTGACAAGCACACACAGCATGCTAGAAGCACAGGCAGCATGCCACAAGCACAGAGAGCACGTCACAAGTACAGACAGCGTGCCCCAAGCACAGACAGCATGCCACAAGCACGGGCAGTGTCTCACATGCACGGACAGTGTGTCACAAGAGCGGAGAGCACGTCACAAGGACAGACAGCATGCCACAAGCACAGATAGCATGCCACAAGCACGAACAGTGAGTCACAAGCACGGACAGTGTGTCACAAGCACAGAGAGCACGTCACAAGCACAGACAGCATGTCACAAGCACAGACAGTATGCCACAAGCAAGGACAGTGTATCACAAGAACGGACAGTGTGTCATAAGCACAGGGAGCACGCCACAAGCGCAGACAGCGTGCCACAAGCACGGAGAGCACGTAACAAGCACACACAGCATGCCACAAGCACAGCGAGCACGCCACAAGCTCAAACAGCATGCCACAAACACAAACAGCACATCACAAGCACAAACAGCATGTCACAAGCACAAACAGAACGTCACAGGGACAAATAGCATGCCATAAGCACAGCCAGGATGGTGCAATGCACATGGTTGGCCTAATTGATTATGCGATGTGTTAAGGCCCGACTTCAGCACTCACGATCATTATGAATTGACGAGGGAAGTAACCCGTGCTATTGACATCAGCACGTTGTCCGAGTTGAAACAATCCCTGGTCGGAAAATCAACAGTGAGGTATCTGAACGGAGACATCTGTGAAATCGGGACCAACGAACGTAGTGGGGAAGGCACGCATAAAAGCTCGAGTGCGAACTCTCCGGTCCCGGTTCAACCAATTTGAAAACAACACATGTCCTCTCTGTAACCAAGGTGTCGAAGACAGAATGCACTTTCTTTCTATCTGCTCCTATCTAAAACAAGCAAGAACAAACGGGCTGCTGGAACTAGAGAAATGCCTCAGACTTGGTAACAGATTCGACCCGTGGATATGAACTAGTAGAGACCCGGAACTGCTCACACAACTACTGCTAGAGTGTACATATCTCATTGACGACAAATCACTGCAAATCTCAGTTGAACGAACTGCAATACACCTGATCTACACCTTACATCGGAAGCGATCCGACTATATAGCGATGCTGATTCATGTATAATAACCATACACAGGGCTTGCTTACACGGTTTTAGTTGTACAGAAGTAACTTTGCTTGTAATTGTGTCACTACATAACATAATGTAGAAGCTTGTATCTGCTGAACTAGTATTTTTCCCGTACGTCTGCTTAAGTATACAAGTGATAGGAGTTCCAAACCAATACACAAAATAAACAGTGTCTTCAGGCAACACATCCCAATATATGCCGTTGACTAAGGTGCCATTATTGAGCTGCCCAAACCCCAAGAATCCACCTGCACCACCTGCACCACTGGCAAACGTGCGGCGTATCACGCTCCTCACCAGCATCCGGAAAATCACGTCAAATGGGCCGCATCCGAGAAAAGATTCAGTATTTCACTGGCTCCTGCTAGAGCAGCTTTAGCCGAGGATGCAGTTGCGCAGACATGGCGTGAGTGCTGCGAATTCACCTTTCCAGAGTATCCACCCATCATATGACGTCATAATGAACTGCGTGATGTGTATAATGACATCATAATGAATGACGTCATGAATGACCTCGATAAGGACGTCGCGAACGCATATTTGAAGACGGTATATGCGTTGTTGTACAAATTGTTTGCTTTTACTATTTAATATATATTCTGCTGAATATTTTGAAACTAATTTGACTGGGCGCTGTTGCTGCCATAGGCAGCAACAGCACCCAGTCAAATTAGTTACAAAATATTCAACAGCTTCCCTGTATAGTTTTCAGGAAATTGATAGCTAGGGCATTTGGGGATCGATCAATCCCAACACGGCGAGGTGTGGGTGGAGCTTAGCTAGTGATGGGCGGGGCATAGCTAAAAATTTTAAAAATAAAGGTCCGTTCTCGTGCCACTGGTCATGTCCAAATAATGGAAGGATCACAAGACCGACATTGACGTGCCACACATCTTCTACACCATGGCAGTATGTGTAACTCTTCCAGGCCACACATTAATCCCAGGTCAATCTGGCTGTAACCCTGCCAGTGGCTATAACCCTGCCAGGCCTCACATTATTCCCAGGCCACTCTGGCTTGCTAATCGTCATGTCAATGTTTATAATATCAACGGTGACTCATTATTCGCGGCGATTTAAGCATATATCGTTATCCATTAGCATCTAAATTACGAGTAATTATTCTGCTAATGGCTTTACAACTTCGCTTCTTTAACTTGTCTAAAGGAAGATTTATTTATAATAAAATTGAACAAATTTCATGACATTTTTAATGCATAGATATATCACCGACTACATGTGTGTATTCTGCATATACTTATCCTATGTACATTTGCTACAAAACGTGAATACAACGATTAAAGCGAACTGAAATGAAACAAAAAGAGCTAACGAATGAATAAGCAGACAGAAGAAACATGAATGAATCAAAGGAGGAAGGGCCTGACATAACCGAATGAACGAAAGAACATGCAATTGAAAGAACGATCGAAAGAGCGAATGAATGAATGAATGAATGAATGGATGAATGAATGAATGAATGAATGAATGAATGAATGAATGAATGAATGAACAGACACACGAATTAATGAACCAACGAACGTATTAACAAACGAACAAACGAACGAACGAACGAGAGAATGAGCGCGCGGAGTGCGCGCGTGCGTACGGGATCATGTCATGCGCCAATTACAAACATTCTACAAATGTCCATGTTTTCTTTATTTGCAGTTGCCAACTTATTGTCAGTAGACATCAACGAGTTAACAACAGCGTTGATATCCAACATCGTCTATGTGGCAGGTGAGCTAGTTCAATGTTAAGTTCACTTTATTCTCTCAGGATATTACAATAATATATTGCGGGGTGGTGCGGAGTGTGGTGGGGACAGGCGGGCCCTCTGGCCGGCGGGAGGGAGAGATGAGTGTGTTGTGAGAACTAGCTAATAAAATAACGTGTACATTTATTTAATAATATTACGCACGGCTGTTAATTTGCCGACATTTACATTAGCGCTTCAATCAGTGTCAGTGATTAAACCTAATATCCTATAACGTGATACAACGGCGGTGTCACTGCTGACGCTCAGGGCGGTGTCACTGCTGACGCTCAGGGCGGTGTCACTGCTGACGCCAAGGGCGGGGTCACTGCTGACGCTCAGGGCGGTGTCACTGCTGACGCTCAGGGCGGTGTCACTGCTGACGCCCAGGGCGGTGCCACTGATGACGCCCAGGGTGGTGTCACTGTCGACGCACAGGGCGGTGCCACCGCTGACGTTAAGGGCGGTGCCACTGCGGACGCTCAGGGTGGCCGCCACTATTGACGCTCAGGGTGGTGCCATTGTTGACGCACAGGGCGGTGTCACTGCTGACGCTCATGGCGGTGCCTTTGTTGACGCTCAGGGCGGTGTCACTGTTGACGCTCAGGACTGTGCCACTGTTGACGCTCAGGACGGTGTCACTGTTGACGCTCAGGGCGGTGTCACTGCTGACTCTCAGGGCGGTGTCACTGCTGACGCTCAGGGCGGTGTTAAAGCTAAGGCTCAGGGTCGTGCTACTCGTATTATCATTGACAGGTGATGGAGTTATCACATGATCTGAGCCGTATATCACGCGCAGTAAGCTATTTGTTTGGGAAATTTAATCTGTCCACGTCAGGCAATGCCAGTTCTGATACAGATCATGTTTTTGCTGAAACGAAATCAGTTCATGTGAGCCACTCCATCCTTCCTCTGTAGACAATGTGAGCAGCAAGGATAGCCTTCAGTCTGCCACTCAATCATCACACACAGCTTGCCTATAGTCTGCCACTCAATCATCACACACAGCTTGCCTATAGTCTGCCACTCAATCATCACACACAGCTTGCCTATAGTCTGCCACTCAATCATCACACACAGCTTGCCTATAGTCTGCCACTCAATCATCACACACAGCTTACCTGCACAAGAGACAATGGCCAAAGAGGAAGATTCCAGCTGGCTGCAGGATGTGTTCACACTACTGCAGCCGAAGAACACAGTACACATACATAATTATATCGATACAATGCGTCCAAAATCCGTTATTGATATCGCGGATTTGTTTCTCGTCAATGGAGTTACGGGACAAGGGAGATAATCATCATGAAATTTGACACGGCAATAAATCACCGTGATTACAGCAGCACCCCACCCACCCTTGATGGTGGCGGTGGTAAACTGTGTACGTGACGTACCACAATGAGATTGTCTTGACGTTGCATCTTCAGATTGCACAGATAACTTGCCAGCATTGGACATTTTGAGAAAATTAATTTTATGTTTTCACATACCACACACACTTTTCTAAATGATTATTTAATTAATATATTATACAATGTCATTAAATCTAATTTATTTTTTAAACTCATATGTTCATCTTACTTATTTTGTATTACATAATTCTCACCTGATTTCACTTTATAGATGTTATTATACAAACTGCACTCCACCCCTATTAAAGGAGTCTATCCCCGCACCCCAACACCAACCGCTATTGAATTGATGTACACGCACCCTCCCATCTAGTCCTAATCTAAACCCCCTTGGCAGATTTGGGGATGAGATCAGATAATTTTGAAAAAAATACAATCCTGGAGAGAGCATTTGGAGTGCAATGGGTTGGGTGGGGTGGGGGTGGGAAAGAGGTATGTGAGGGGTTGGTTCCTGGGTTAATACTCTGCAAAAGTAGGCACTCCACTGGGAAAGTTCTGAAAATTTGACTCTGAAAGACCATTTCAGACAATATTTCTAATAAATTACCCTAATTTATGGGTGGGACGGGGTGGTTGGGTGGATGTTTAAGTTCTGACACCCTTGTTTGCATGGTCCGAGGTTTATGCGGGTGGTGGGGGCGGGGGTGTTGGTAGGAATGGGGGATTGATTCCCCACCTGATTTCAGTGATTTGATGAGGATGCAAACTTCATCTCTGAGTTCCCCATCCTACCCCTAAGTGACGTAAAGCAATCCTCCGCCCACCCCCTCATACACTGCCTCCAACACTTACACCAGCCTACAACAGTTCATTAGGCAGCAACAGGCACCATATACACCCCTAGCAGCATCATAATCTTTTACTTTTTTCAGTTTTGCTTTCATTTCGCAACCCTTCGTGGAAGCACCGCAAGAATAGAGGAATGGCTGAAATACATCTAGGTGTAAGCGGCCAATGAAACCAAACCAACAACAACAACAACAACAACAACAACAACAACAACAACAACACACTTAACAACGCCTAGAGATATACATATGAAATGGAATTTTGTGGGGAGCGGAACGCAGTGAAGAAAGAAAGGATTTTCTGAAGTCAGCCCCTGCTGGTGGGTTGAGGACGTGCCATCAGCTGCTCTACATAACCTGCTGGCTGGGTGAGGACATGCCATCCTGCCCTACATAACCTGCTGGCTGGGTGAGGACGTGCCATCCTGCCCTACATAACTTGTGGTTGGATGAGAACGTGCCATCCTGCCATACATAACTTGTGGTTGTGTTAGGACGTTCCATCCTGCCATACATAACTTGTGGCTGGGTGAGGACATGCCATCCTGCCATACATAACTTGTGGTTGGATGAGGACATGCCATCCTACTCTACATAATGTGTGGTTGGGTGAGGACGTGCCATCCTGCCCTACATACCGTGTGGTTGGGTGAGGACATGCCTTCCTGCCGTACATAACTTGTGGTTGGGTGAAGACATGCCATCCTGCCTTACATAACTTGTGGTTGGGTGAGGACATGCCATCCTGCTCTACATAACTTGTGGTTGGGTGAGGACATGCCATCCTGCCCTACATAATATGTGGTTGCGTGAGGACGTGCCATCCTGCCCTACATAACTTGTGGTTGGGTGAGGACGTGCCATCCTGCCATACAAAACTTGTGGTTGGATGAGGACGTGCCATCCTGCCTACATAACGTGTGGTACGTGTGGTTGGGTGAGGACGTTCCATCCTGCCCTACATAACTTGTGGTTGGGTGAGGACATGCCATCCTGCCCTACATAATTTGTGGTTGGATGAGGACATGCCATCCTACTCTACATAATGTGTGGTTGGGTGAGGACGTGCCATCCTGCCCTACATACCGTGTGGTTGGGTGAGGACATGCCATCCTGCCCTACATAATATGTGGTTGGGTGAGGACGTGCCATCCTGCCCTACATAACTTGTGGTTGGGTGAGGACGTGCCATCCTGCCATACAAAACTTGTGGTTGGACGAGGACGTGCCATCCTGCCTTACATAACGTGTGTTACGTGTGGTTGGGTGAGGACGTTCCATCCTGCCCTACATAACTTGTGGTTGGGTGAGGACATGCCATCCTGCTCTACATAACTTGTGGTTGGGTGAGGACGTGCCATCCTGCCATACAAAACTTGTGGTTGGATGAGGACGTGCCATCCTGCCTTACATAACGTATGGTACGTGTGGTTGGGTGAGGACGTTCCATCCTGCCCTACATAACTTGTGGTTGGGTGAGGACATGCCATCCTGCCCTACATAACCTGCTGGCTGGGTGACGACGTGCGATCCTGCCCTACATAACTTGTGGTTGGATGAGAACGTGCCATCCTGCCATACATAACTTGTGGTTGTGTTAGGACGTTCCATCCTGCCCTACATAACTTGTGGCTGGGTGAGGACATGCCATCCTGCCATACATAACTTGTGGTTGGATGAGGACATGCCATCCTACTCTACATAATGTGTGGTTGGATGAGGACGTGCCATCCTGACCTACATACCATGTGGTTGGGTGAGGACATGCCTTCCTGCCGTACATAACTTGTGGTTGGGTGAAGACATGCCATCCTGCCTTACATAACTTGTGGTTGGGTGAGGACATGCCATCCTGCCCTACATAATATGCGGTTGGGTGAGGACGTGCCATCCTGCCCTACATAACTTGTGGTTGGGTGAGGACGTGCCATCCTGCCATACAAAACTTGTGGTTGGATGAGGACGTGCCATCCTGCCTTACATAACGTGTGGTACGTGTGGTTGGGTGAGGACGTTCCATCCTGCCCTACATAACTTGTGGTTGGGTGAGGACATGTCATCCTGCCCTACATAATTTGTGGTTGGATGAGGACATGCCATCCTACTCTACATAATGTGTGGTTGGGTGAGGACGTGCCATCCTGCCCTACATACCGTGTGGTTGGGTGAGGACATGCCATCCTGCCCTACATAATATGTGGTTGGGTGAGGACGTGCCATCCTGCCCTACATAACTTGTGGTTGGGTGAGGACGTGCCATCCTGCCATACAAAACTTGTGGTTGGATGAGGACGTGCCATCCTGCCTTACATAACGTGTGTTACGTGTGGTTGGGTGAGGACGTTCCATCCTGCCCTACATAACTTGTGGTTGGGTGAGGACATGCCATCCTGCTCTACATAACTTGTGGTTGGGTGAGGACGTGCCATCCTGCCATACAAAACTTGTGGTTGGATGAGGACGTGCCATCCTGCCTTACATAACGTATGGTACGTGTGGTTGGGTGAGGACGTTCCATCCTGCCCTACATAACTTGTGGTTGGGTGAGGACATGCCATCCTGCCCTACATAACCTGCTGGCTGGGTGAGGACGTGCGATCCTGCCCTACATAACTTGTGGTTGGATGAGAACGTGCCATCCTGCCATACATAACTTGTGGTTGGATGAGGACGTGCCATCCTGCCTTACATAACGTGTGTTACGTGTGGTTGGGTGAGGACGTTCCATCCTGCCCTACATAACTTGTGGTTGGGTGAGGACATGCCATCCTGCTCTACATAACTTGTGGTTGGGTGAGGACGTGCCATCCTGCCATACAAAACTTGTGGTTGGATGAGGACGTGCCATCCTGCCTTACATAACGTATGGTACGTGTGGTTGGGTGAGGACGTTCCATCCTGCCCTACATAACTTGTGGTTGGATGAGGACATGCCATCCTACTCTACATAATGTGTGGTTGGGTGAGGACGTGCCATCCTGCCCTACATACCGTGTGGTTGGGTGAGGACATGCCATCCTGCCCTACATAATATGTGGTTGGGTGAGGACGTGCCACCTGCCCTACATAACTTGTGGTTGGGTGAGGACGTGCCATCCTGCCATACAAAACTTGTGGTTGGATGAGGACGTGCCATCCTGCCTTACATAACGTGTGGTGCGTGTGGTTGGGTGAGGACGTTCCATCCTGCCCTACATAACTTGTGGTTGGATGAGGACGTGCCATCCTGCCCTACATACCATGTGGTTGGGTGAGGACATGCCTTCCTGCCGTACATAACTTGTGGTTGGGTGAAGACATGCCATCCTGCCTTACATAACTTGTGGTTGGGTGAGGACATGCCATCCTGCTCTACATAACTTGTGGTTGGGTGAGGCCATGCCATCCTGCCCTACATAATATATGGTTGGGTGAGGACATGCCATCCTGCCCTACATAACTTGTGGTTGGGTGAGGACGTGCCATCCTGCCATACAAAACTTGTGGTTGGATGAGGACGTGCCATCCTGCCTTACATAACGTGTGGTACGTGTGGTTGGGTGAGGACGTTCCATCCTGCCCTACATAACTTGTGGTTGGGTGAGGACATGCCATCCTGCCCTACATAATTTGTGGTTGGATGAGGACATGCCATCCTACTCTACATAATGTGTGGTTGGGTGAGGACATGCCATCCTGCCATACATAACTTGTGGTTGGATGAGGACATGCCATCCTACTCTACATAATGTGTGGTTGGGTGAGGACGTGCCATCCTGCCCTACATACCGTGTGGATGGTGAGGACGTGCCATCCTGCCATACAAAACTTGTGGTTGGATGAGGACGTGCCATCCTGCCTTTCATAACGTGTGGTACGTGTGGTTGGGCGAGGACGTTCCATCCTGCCCTACATAACTTGTGGTTGGGTGAGGACATGCCATCCTGCCCTACATAATTTGTGGTTGGATGAGGACATGCCATCCTACTCTACATAATGTGTGGTTGGGTGAGGACGTGCCATCCTGCCCTACATACCGTGTGGTTGGGTGAGGACATGCCATCCTGCCCTACATAATATGTGGTTGGATGAGGACGTGCCATCCTGCCTTACATAACGTGTGGTACGTGTGGTTGGGCGAGGACGTTCCATCCTGCCCTACATAACTTGTGGTTGGGTGAGGACATGCCATCCTGCCCTACATAATTTGTGGTTGGATGAGGACATGCCATCCTACTCTACATAATGTGTGGTTGGGTGAGGACGTGCCATCCTGCCCTACATACCGTGTGGTTGGGTGAGGACGTGCCATCCTGCCATACAAAACTTGTGGTTGGATGAGGACGTGCCATCCTGCCTTACATAACGTGTGGTGCGTGTGGTTGGCTGAGGACGTTCCATCCTGCCCTACATAACTTGTGGTTGGGTGAGGACATGCCATCCTGCCATACATAACTTGTGGTTGGATGAGGACATGCCATCTTACTCTACATAATGTGTGGTTGGGTGAGGACGTGCCATCCTGCCCTACATACCGTGTGGTTGGGTGAGGACATGCCTTCCTGCCTTACATAACTTGTGGTTGGGTGAGGACATGCCATCCTGCTCTACATAACTTGTGGTTGGGCGAGTACATGCCATCCTGCCCTACATAATATGTGGTTGGGTGAGGACGTGCCATCCTGCCATACAAAACTTGTGGTTGGATGAGGACGTGCCATCCTGCCTTACATAACGTGTGGTACGTGTGGTTGGGTGAGGACGTTCCATCCTGCCCTACATAACTTGTGGTTGGGTGAGAACATGCCATCCTGCCATACATAATTTGTGGTTGGGTGAGGACGTGCTATCCTTCCCTACATAATATGTGGTTGGGTGAGGGCGTGCCATCATGCCCTACATAACTTGTGGCTGGGCGAGGACGTGCCATCCTGCCCTACATAATTTGTGGCTGGGCGAGGACGTGCCATCAGCTGTGCTTCAAATGTTTTTCACATAAAGATCACTCCATTGGTACATAATGTTACGCGTCACTCCCCTGGTACATAATGTTGCACGTCACTCCCCTGGTACATAATGTTACACGTCACTCCCCTGGTACATAGTGTTACACGTCACTCCCCTGGTACATGTAATGGTATTTGACATGATAGAGGACGGAGGATGTATTCACGTGGTATGCAAATACACCAAGTGGTACTATGAACATTACATTGCAGCCACACCCTCTGGAAACATGAATGTTAAGTCTGCATACCGGCAGAGACCTGCATTATTCTTGCAAAGGAAATAATTGCTGAAATTTAGCGGATATCAAAGAAAGAGACAGAATCAGACAAACAGGAATAGCCGATTGCCCCCACCGTAACCTTCCAACGAGCCACCTGACCTAACTTGTGAGTGGCAGAAGCGATGCTGCATATGTGACTGTATATTAATGCTTAGCCAGATATTACATAATGACACTAACCAGAGATTACATAATGATACTAGCCAGACAATACATAATGACACTAGCCAGAGATTACATAATGACACTAGCCAGAGATTACATAATGACTAGCCAGAGATTATATAACGATGCTTAGCCAGAGATTGTATAACGATGCTTAGCCAGAGATTACATAACGATGCTTAGCCAGAGATTACATAATGATGCTTAGCCAGAGATCACATAATGATGCTTAGCCAGAGATTATATAACAATGCTTAGCCAGAGATTACATAACGATGCTTAGCCAGAGATTACATAATGGTGCTTAGCCAGAGATTATATAACGATGCTTAGCCAGAGATCACATAATGATGCTTAGCCAGAGATTACATAATGATGCTTAGCCAGAGATTACATAATGGTGCTTAGCCAGAGATTATATAACGATGCTTAGCCAGAGATTATATAACGATGCTTAGCCAGAGATTATATGAAGATGCTTAGACAGAGATTATATAACGATGCTTAGCCAGAGATTACATAACGATGCGTAGCCAGAGATTATATAACGATGCTTAGCCAGAGATTATATAACGATGCTTAGCCAGAGATTATATGAAGATGCTTAGACAGAGATTATATAACGATGCTTAGCCAGAGATTACATAACGATGCGTAGCCAGAGATTACATAACGATGCTTAGCCAGTGATTACATAATGATGCTTAGCCAGAGATAATATAACTATGTTTAGCCAGAGATTATATAACGATGCTTAGCCAGATATTACATAATGATGCTTAGCCGGAGATTACATAACGATGCTTAGCCAGATATTACATAACGATGCTTAGCAAGATATTATGTAATGATGCTTAGCCAGAGATTATGTAATGATGCTTAGCCAGAGATTACATAACGATGCTTGGCCAGAGATTACATAATGACACTTAGCAAGAGATTACATAACGATGCTTAGCCAGAGATTATATAACTATGCTTAGCCAGAGATTATATAACGATGCTTAGCCAGAGATTACATAATGCTGCTTAGCCAGAGATTACATAATGATGTGTAGCCAGAGATTACATAACAATGCTTAGCCAGAGATTACATAACGATGCTTAGCCAGAGATTACATAATGATGCTTAGCCAGAGATTATATAACGATGCTTAGCCAGAGATTACATAATGATGCTTGGCCAGAGATTACATAACGATGCTTAGCCAGATATTACATAATGATGCTTAGCCAGAGATTACATAACGATGCTTAGCCAGATATTACATAATGATGCTTAGCCAGATATTATGTAATGATGCTTAGCCAGAGATTACATAACGATGCTTAGCCATATATTACATAATGATGCTTATCAGAGATTATGTAATGATGCTTAGCCAGAGATTACATAACGATGCTTAGCCAGAGATTACATAATGATACTTAGCAAGAGATTACATAACGATGCTTAGCCAGAGATTACACAACGATACTTAGCCAGAGATTACATAATGATGCTTAGCCAGAGATTACATAATGATGCTTAGCCATAGATTATGGAATGATGCTTAGCCAGAGATTACATAATGATGTTTAGCCAGAGATTATGCAATGATGCTTAGCCAGAGATTACATAATGATGCTTAGCCAGAGATTATGTAATGATGCTTAGCCAGAGATTACATAATGATGCTTAGCCAGAGATTATATAACGATGCTTAGCCCGAGATTACATAATGATGCTTAGCCAGAGATTACATAATGCTGCTTAGCCAGAGATTACATAACGATGCTTAGCAATATATTACATAATGATGCTTAGCCAGAGATTACATAACGATGCTTAGCCAGATATTACATAATGATGCTTAGCCAGAGATTATGTAATGATGATTAGCCAGAGATTACATAACGATGCTTAGCCAGATATTACATAATGATGCTTAGCCAGAGATTATATAACGATGCTTAGCCAGAGATTACATAATGATGCTTAGCCTTATATTACAAAACGATGCTTAGCCAGAGATTGCATAATGATGCTTAGCCAGAGATTATGTAATGATGCTTACCCAGAGATTACATAATGATGTTTAGCCAGAGATTATGCAATGATGCTTAGCCAGAGATTACATAACGATGCTTAGCCAGAGATTATATAATGACACTTAGCAAGAGATTACATAACGATGCTTAGCCAGAGATTACATAATGATGCTTAGCCAGAGATTACATAATGATGCTTAGCCAGAGATTACATAATGATGCTTAGCCAGAGATTACATAATGATGCTTAGCCAGAGATTATATAATGACACTTAGCAAGAGATTACATAACGATGCTTAGCCAGAGATTACATAATGATGCTTATCCAGAGATTACATAATGATGCTTAGCCAGAGATTACATAATGATGCTTAGCCAGAGATTGTGTAATGATGCTTAGCCAGAGATTACATAATGATGCTTAGCCAGAGATTATATAACGATGCTTAGCCAGAGATTCCATAATGATGCTTAGCCATAGATTATATAACGATGCTTAGCCAGATATTACATAATGATGCTTAGCCAGATATTACATAATGATGCTTAGCCAGAGATTACATAACGAAGCTTAGCCAGATATTACATAATGATGCTTAGCCAGAGATTACATAATGGTGCTTAGCCAGAGATTCCATAATGATGCTTAGCCAGAGATCACATAACGATGCTTAGTCAGAGATTACATAACGATGCTTAGCCAGAGATTACATAATGATGCTTAGCCAGAGATTACATACTGATGCTTAGCCAGAGATTACATACTGATGCTTAACCAGATATTACATAATGATGCTTAGCCAGAGATTATGCAATGATGCTTAGCCATATATTACATAACGATGCTTAGCCAGAGATTATGCAATGATGCTTAGCCAGAGATTACATAACGATGCTTAGCCAGAGATTATATAATGACACTTAGCAAGAGATTACATAACGATGCTTAGCCAGATATTACATAACGATGCTTAGCCAGAGATTACATAATGATGCTTAGCCAGAGATTACATAATGATGCTTAGCCAGAGATTACATAATGATGCTTAGCAAGCGATTACATAATGATGCTTAGCCAGAGATTACATAATGATGCTTATCCAGAGATTACATAATGATGCTTAGCCAGAGATTACATTATGATGCTTAGCCAGAGATTATGTAATGATGCTTAGCCAGAGATTACATAATGATGCTTAGCCAGAGATTATATAACGATGCTTAGCCAGAGATTACATAGCGATGTTTAGTCAGAGATTACATAATGATGCTTAGCCAGAGATTACATACTGATGCTTAGCCAGAGATTACATAACGATGCTTAGCCAGAGATTACATAATGATGTTGCCTGATAACAACGCTTATCAGCCGCAATGTTATAAGCAGAATTGTAAGAATGTGTTATCGCGCTCGTTCTCTTGACATACACACTGCTATGTTTAGTTTAAAGATTGAATATGGTATATACGCCGTTTATTCGAAAAAGTGGCCATGGAATGTAGATAAGTAAAAAATCTATATTTCTTCAATATTCTTCAATGTTGACAGGTGACACCATCCAGTTTTTTTTGTATTGTTTGAAGATGCAAGCTCAAGGAAAAACTCCTTGCACACCTCCAGTGCAATGTTGCCTCAGACTTCCGTTAATCTATTGTTTGTGTTTGTTAAACACAGATAGAGGGAGCTAATCTCTGCCCATTTCTAGCTAATCTCCGCCCATTTCAAGCTAATCTCCGCCAATTTCAAGCTAATCTCCGCCCATTTCTAGCTAAATCCGCCCATTTCTAGCTAATCTCCGCCCATTTCTAGCTAATTTCCGCTCATTTCTAGCTAATCTCCGCCCATTTCTAGCTAATTTCCGACCATTTCTAGCTAATCTCCGCCCAATTCTAGCTAATCTCCACCCATTTCTAGCTAATCTCCGCCCATTTCTAGCTAATCTCCGCCCATTTCTAGCTAATCTCCGCCCATTTCTAGCTAATTTCCGCCCATTTCTAGCTAATCTCCGCCCATTTCTAGCTGATCTGCGCCCATTTCTAGCTAATTTCCGCCCATTTCTAGCTGATCTCCGCCCATTTCTAGCTGATCTCCGCCCATTTCTAGCCATGCACCACCCATTTCTACCTATGCGCCATCCATTTTTAGTTAAGTTACGTCCACATGCTTTGCCAGTGTTGGGATCGATCGAATCTCGAATTCCCAGAATCCCAATATCACGGTAACTATACAAGTAAGCTGTTGAATATTTTGAAACTTAATTGATTGGGTGATGGTTTAGCGCAGCGCACAGTCAAATCAGTCTCAAAATATCCAACCGATCGTTTGTTAAATAGTACAAACATACAATTCGTACACTTGATGGACTATTCGATGTTTATGAAAGAGCTAGAGACATGATTCATTACTCATTTGATTGTGACATCAGCCTAAATGTGGTCTCATTGACTGATATTCTAACACTGCGCGACAGATGGAATTTGTTTATTCTCTCCTTCTCTCTGTCTTTCCTCAGGTGAACGCGTGGAGTGTCTCAAGAAGAAGCCACAGGCTGATGATGGGCGTGATGCTCTCTCTAAGTCACTTTATGCACGCTTATTTGGATGGATTGTCGGGCAAATTAACAATAGAATCATGCCCAGTGACAATATCGGGTAATATTGATTGAAGGAAATACAACTTTAACTTATACTAACAATTCATGCGATAGAACTTAACACCGAATGTCCATAAGATTTTAGCTTTTTATCATACCGACAACGAAACATATTCAGGCTTAAATAGCTAAATGTTGACACATTTCTACAGCTTTTGATGACTGCCATGATTTACTTTTCACCCACTCAGGAAACACATAGAGCGTCTCCCTCGGTATATATGCCGCGTAATAGCGGCGCGCCAGCTATAGCTGGGTGGGGTGAGGTTCAAATCCCGTTCGACTGTCAGACGATCAGGTGGAGGACGACCGATCCGTGGAAACATGGGCAACTCCTTCACTCCTCGTTCCAGTAGGAGTATAAATGGGTACCCGTGTAAAATTGGGGAAGTTACCAATAATAGACTGAAATATAAACCAGTCTAGATACGTCGTGAAGGGAGCTGGAATCAGGGATTCGATAGACGCCAATAAAACCAATAACTTCACTATTGTCAGCTATGGTTACTTTATGGTACTTAATGACAGAGGGTCTGTCTGTGGTACTTAATGATGGAGGGTGTGTCTGTGGTACTTAATGACGGAGGGTCTGTCTGTGGTACTTAATGACGGAGGGTGTGTCTGTGGTACCTAATGATGGAGGGTCTGTCTGTGGTACTTAATGATTGAGGGTCTGTCTGTGCTACTTAATGATGGACGGTCTGTCTGTGATACTTAAAGATGGATGATATGTGTGTGGTACTTAATGATGGCGGGTCTGTCTGTGGTACTTAATGATGGAAGGTCTGTCTGTGGTACTTAATGATGGATGGTATGTGTGTGGTACTTAATGACGGAGGGTGTGTCTGTGGTACTTAATGACGGAGGGTCTGTCTGTGGTACTTAATGACGGAGGGTGTGTCTGTGGTACTTAATGACGGAGGGTCTGTCTGTGGTACTTAATGATGGAGGGTCTGTCTGTGGTACTTAATGATGGAGGGTCTGTCTGTGGTACTTAATGATGGATGGTATGTGTGTGGTACTTAATGACGGAGGGTGTGTCTGTGGTACTTAATGACGGAGGGTCTGTCTGTGGTACTTAATGACGGAGGGTGTGTCTGTGGTACTTAATGACGGAGGGTCTGTCTGTGGTACTTAATGATGGAGGGTCTGTCTGTGGTACTTAATGATGGAGGGTCTTTCTGTGGTACTTAATGATGGATGGTATGTGTGTGGTACTTAATGACGGAGGGTGTGTCTGTGGTACTTAATGACGGAGGGTCTGTCTGTGTTACTTAATGACGGAGGGTGTGTCTGTGGTACTTAATGACGGAGGGTCTGTCTGTGGTACTTAATGATGGAGGGTCTGTCTGTGGTACTTAATGATTGAGGGTCTGTCTGTGCTACTTAATGATGGAGGGTCTGTCTGTGATACTTACTGATGGATGGTATGTGTGTGGTACTTAATGATGGCGGGTCTGTCTGTGGTACTTAATGATAGCAGGTCTGTCGGTTGTACTTAATGAGGGAGGGTATGTATGTTGTACTTAATGACAGAGGGTATGTTTGTGGTACCTAATGACGGAGGGTATTTCTGTGGTATGTAATGATGGAGGGTCTGTCCGTGGTACTTAATGACAGAGGGTAAGTTTGTGGTACCTAATAACGGACGGTATTTCTGTGGTATGTAATGCCGGAGGATCTGTCTGTGGTACTTAATGACGGAAGGTCTGTCTGTAAAACTTAATAATGGGGTGTGTGTCTGTGGTACTTAGTGATGGGGTGTGTGTCTGTGTACATAATGATGGAGGGTATGTCTGTGGTACTTAATGACTGAAGGTCTGTCTGTAATACTTTATCATGGAGGGTGTGTCTGTGTCAGTTAATGATGGAGGCTGTATCTGTGGTACTTAATGACGGAGGGTGTGTATGTGTCAGTTAATGACGGAAGGTCTGTCTGTAATACTTAATGACGGAGGGTGTGTCTGTGTCAGTTAATGACGGAGGGTGTGTCTGTGTCACTTAATGATGGAGGCTATGTCCGTGGTACTTAATGATTGAGGGTGTGTCTGTGTCACTTAATGATGGAGATTGTGTCTGTGGTACTTAATGATGGAGGGTGTGTCTGTGTCACATAATGATGGAGGCTGTGTCTGTGGTACTTAATGATGGAGGGTGTGTCTGTGTCACTTAATGATGGTGGGTGTGTCTGTGGTACTTAATGATGGAGGGTGTGTCTGTGTCAGTTAATGATGGAGGGTGTGTCTGTATCACTTAATGATGGAGGCTGTATCTGTGGTACTTAATGACGGAGGGTGTGTCTGTGTCAGTTAATGACGGAAGGTCTGTCTGTAATACATAATGACGGAGGGTGTGTCTATGTCAGTTAATTATGGAGGGTATGTCTGTGGTAGTTAATGATAGCGGGTGTGTCTGTGGTACTTAATGATGGAGGGTGTATCTGTGGCAGTTAATGATGGAGGGTGTGTCTGTGGTACTTAATGATGGAGGGTGTGTCTGTGTCACTTAATGATGGAGGGTATATCTGTGGTACTTAATGACGGAGGGTGTGTCTGTGTCAGTTAATGATGGAGGGTTAGTTTGTGGTATTTAATGATGGAGGGTATGTCTGTGGTACTTAATGATAGCGGGTGTGTCTGTGGTACTTAATGATGGAGGGTGAATCTGTGTCAGTTAATGATGGCGGGTGTGTCTGTGGTACTTAATGACGGAGAGTTTGTCTGTGGTACTTAATGACGGAGGGTCTGTCTGTGGTACTTAATGACGGAGGGTCTGTCTGTGGTACTTAATGATGGAGGGTCTGTCTGTGGTACTTAATACCGGAGGGTCTGTCTGTGGTACTTATGACGGAGGGTCTGTCTGTGGTACTTAATGACGGAGGGTCAGTCTGTGCTACTTAATGATGGAGGGTCTGTGTGTGGTACTTAATGATGGAGCGTCTGTGTGTGGTACTTAATGATTGGATGTGTGTCTGTGGTACTTAATGATGGGGGGGGGGGGTCTGTCTGTGGTACTTAACGATGGGGGGGGGGGTCTGCCTGTGGTACTTAATGATGGGGGATCTGTATGTAGTACTTAATGACGGAGGGTGTGTCTGTGGTACTTAAAGATGGATGGTATGTGTGTGGTACTTAATGATGGAGGCTGTGTCTGTGGTACTTAATGATAGAGGGTGTGTCTGTGTCACTTAATGATGGAGGGTGTGTCTGTGGTACTTAATGATGGAGGGTGTGTCTGTGTCAGTTAATGATGGAGGGTGTGTCTGTATCACTTAATGATGGAGGCTGTATCTGTGGTACTTAATGACGGAGGGTGTATCTGTGTCAGTTAATGATGGAGGGTCTGTCTGTGGTACTTAATGATTGGATGTGTCTGTGGTACTTAATGATGAGGGGGGTCTGTCTGTGGTACTTAACGATGGGGGGGGGTCTGCCTGTGGTACTTAATGATGGGGGATCTGTATGTAGTACTTAATGCGGGTGGGTCTGTCTGTGGTACTTAATGAGGGGGGGGGGCTCTGTCTGTTGTACTTAATGATTGGGGTCTGTCTGTGGTACTTAATGATGGAGGGTCTGTCTGTGCCACTTAATGATGGGGGTCTGTCTGTGGTAATTAATGATGGGGTGGGGTTGGTGGGTGGCCTGTCTGTGGTACTTAATGATGGACGGTCTGTCTGTGCCACTTAATGATGGGAGTCTGTCTGTGTCAGTTAATGATGGAGGGTGTGTCTCTGTCACTTATTGATGGACGCTATGTCTGTGGTACTTAATGACGGAGGGTGTGTATGTGTCAGTTAATGACGGAAGGTCTGTCTGTAATACTTAATGATGGAGGGTGTGTCTGTGTCAGTTAATGACGGAGGGTGTGTCTGTGTCACTTAATGATGGAGGCTGTTTCTGTGGTACTTAATGATTGAGTGTGTGTCTGTGTCACTTAATGATGGAGATTGTGTCTGTGGTACTTAATGAGGGGGGGGGGCTCTGTCTGTTGTACTTAATGATTGGGGTCTGTCTGTGGTACTTAATGATGGAGGGTCTGTCTGTGCCACTTAATGATGGGGGTCTGTCTGTGGTAATTAATGATGGGGTGGGGTTGGTGGGTGGCCTGTCTGTGGTACTTAATGATTGACGGTCTGTCTGTGTCAGTTAATGATGGAGGGTGTGTCTCTGTCACTTATTGATGGACGCTATGTCTGTGGTACTTAATGACGGAGGGTGTGTATGTGTCAGTTAATGACGGAAGGTCTGTCTGTAATACTTAATGATGGAGGGTGTGTCTGTGTCAGTTAATGACGGAGGGTGTGTCTGTGTCACTTAATGATGGAGGCTGTTTCTGTGGTACTTAATGATTGAGTGTGTGTCTGTGTCACTTAATGATGGAGATTGTGTCTGTGGTACTTAATGATGGAGGGTGTGTCTGTGTCACTTAATGATGGAGGCTGTGTCTGTGGTACTTAATGATGGAGGGTGTGTCTGTGTCACTTAATGATGGAGGGTGTGTCTGTGGTACTTAATGGTGGAGGGTGTGTCTGTGGTACTTAATGATGGAGGGTCTGTCTGTGGTACTTAATGATGGAGGGTCTGTCTGTGGTACTTAATGATGGATGGTATGTGTGTGGTACTTAATGACGGAGGGTGTGTCTGTGGTACTTAATGACGGAGGGTCTGTCTGTGGTACTTAATGACGGAGGGTGTGTCTGTGGTACTTAATGACGGAGGGTCTGTCTGTGGTACTTAATGATGGAGGGTCTGTCTGTGGTACTTAATGATGGAGGGTCTTTCTGTGGTACTTAATGATGGATGGTATGTGTGTGGTACTTAATGACGGAGGGTGTGTCTGTGGTACTTAATGACGGAGGGTCTGTCTGTGTTACTTAATGACGGAGGGTGTGTCTGTGGTACTTAATGACGGAGGGTCTGTCTGTGGTACTTAATGATGGAGGGTCTGTCTGTGGTACTTAATGATTGAGGGTCTGTCTGTGCTACTTAATGATGGAGGGTCTGTCTGTGATACTTACTGATGGATGGTATGTGTGTGGTACTTAATGATGGCGGGTCTGTCTGTGGTACTTAATGATAGCAGGTCTGTCGGTTGTACTTAATGAGGGAGGGTATGTATGTTGTACTTAATGACAGAGGGTATGTTTGTGGTACCTAATGACGGAGGGTATTTCTGTGGTATGTAATGATGGAGGGTCTGTCCGTGGTACTTAATGACAGAGGGTAAGTTTGTGGTACCTAATAACGGACGGTATTTCTGTGGTATGTAATGCCGGAGGATCTGTCTGTGGTACTTAATGACGGAAGGTCTGTCTGTAAAACTTAATAATGGGGTGTGTGTCTGTGGTACTTAGTGATGGGGTGTGTGTCTGTGTACATAATGATGGAGGGTATGTCTGTGGTACTTAATGACTGAAGGTCTGTCTGTAATACTTTATCATGGAGGGTGTGTCTGTGTCAGTTAATGATGGAGGCTGTATCTGTGGTACTTAATGACGGAGGGTGTGTATGTGTCAGTTAATGACGGAAGGTCTGTCTGTAATACTTAATGACGGAGGGTGTGTCTGTGTCAGTTAATGACGGAGGGTGTGTCTGTGTCACTTAATGATGGAGGCTATGTCCGTGGTACTTAATGATTGAGGGTGTGTCTGTGTCACTTAATGATGGAGATTGTGTCTGTGGTACTTAATGATGGAGGGTGTGTCTGTGTCACATAATGATGGAGGCTGTGTCTGTGGTACTTAATGATGGAGGGTGTGTCTGTGTCACTTAATGATGGTGGGTGTGTCTGTGGTACTTAATGATGGAGGGTGTGTCTGTATCACTTAATGATGGAGGCTGTATCTGTGGTACTTAATGACGGAGGGTGTGTCTGTGTCAGTTAATGACGGAAGGTCTGTCTGTAATACATAATGACGGAGGGTGTGTCTATGTCAGTTAATTATGGAGGGTATGTCTGTGGTAGTTAATGATAGCGGGTGTGTCTGTGGTACTTAATGATGGAGGGTGTATCTGTGGCAGTTAATGATGGAGGGTGTGTCTGTGGTACTTAATGATGGAGGGTGTGTCTGTGTCACTTAATGATGGAGGGTATATCTGTGGTACTTAATGACGGAGGGTGTGTCTGTGTCAGTTAATGATGGAGGGTTAGTTTGTGGTATTTAATGATGGAGGGTATGTCTGTGGTACTTAATGATAGCGGGTGTGTCTGTGGTACTTAATGATGGAGGGTGAATCTGTGTCAGTTAATGATGGCGGGTGTGTCTGTGGTACTTAATGACGGAGAGTTTGTCTGTGGTACTTAATGACGGAGGGTCTGTCTGTGGTACTTAATGACGGAGGGTCTGTCTGTGGTACTTAATGATGGAGGGTCTGTCTGTGGTACTTAATACCGGAGGGTCTGTCTGTGGTACTTATGACGGAGGGTCTGTCTGTGGTACTTAATGACGGAGGGTCAGTCTGTGCTACTTAATGATGGAGGGTCTGTGTGTGGTACTTAATGATGGAGCGTCTGTGTGTGGTACTTAATGATTGGATGTGTGTCTGTGGTACTTAATGATGGGGGGGGGGGTCTGTCTGTGGTACTTAACGATGGGGGGGGGGGTCTGCCTGTGGTACTTAATGATGGGGGATCTGTATGTAGTACTTAATGACGGAGGGTGTGTCTGTGGTACTTAAAGATGGATGGTATGTGTGTGGTACTTAATGATGGAGGCTGTGTCTGTGGTACTTAATGATAGAGGGTGTGTCTGTGTCACTTAATGATGGAGGGTGTGTCTGTGGTACTTAATGATGGAGGGTGTGTCTGTGTCAGTTAATGATGGAGGGTGTGTCTGTATCACTTAATGATGGAGGCTGTATCTGTGGTACTTAATGACGGAGGGTGTATCTGTGTCAGTTAATGATGGAGGGTCTGTCTGTGGTACTTAATGATTGGATGTGTCTGTGGTACTTAATGATGAGGGGGGTCTGTCTGTGGTACTTAACGATGGGGGGGGGTCTGCCTGTGGTACTTAATGATGGGGGATCTGTATGTAGTACTTAATGCGGGTGGGTCTGTCTGTGGTACTTAATGAGGGGGGGGGGCTCTGTCTGTTGTACTTAATGATTGGGGTCTGTCTGTGGTACTTAATGATGGAGGGTCTGTCTGTGCCACTTAATGATGGGGGTCTGTCTGTGGTAATTAATGATGGGGTGGGGTTGGTGGGTGGCCTGTCTGTGGTACTTAATGATGGACGGTCTGTCTGTGCCACTTAATGATGGGAGTCTGTCTGTGTCAGTTAATGATGGAGGGTGTGTCTCTGTCACTTATTGATGGACGCTATGTCTGTGGTACTTAATGACGGAGGGTGTGTATGTGTCAGTTAATGACGGAAGGTCTGTCTGTAATACTTAATGATGGAGGGTGTGTCTGTGTCAGTTAATGACGGAGGGTGTGTCTGTGTCACTTAATGATGGAGGCTGTTTCTGTGGTACTTAATGATTGAGTGTGTGTCTGTGTCACTTAATGATGGAGATTGTGTCTGTGGTACTTAATGAGGGGGGGGGGGCTCTGTCTGTTGTACTTAATGATTGGGGTCTGTCTGTGGTACTTAATGATGGAGGGTCTGTCTGTGCCACTTAATGATGGGGGTCTGTCTGTGGTAATTAATGATGGGGTGGGGTTGGTGGGTGGCCTGTCTGTGGTACTTAATGATTGACGGTCTGTCTGTGTCAGTTAATGATGGAGGGTGTGTCTCTGTCACTTATTGATGGACGCTATGTCTGTGGTACTTAATGACGGAGGGTGTGTATGTGTCAGTTAATGACGGAAGGTCTGTCTGTAATACTTAATGATGGAGGGTGTGTCTGTGTCAGTTAATGACGGAGGGTGTGTCTGTGTCACTTAATGATGGAGGCTGTTTCTGTGGTACTTAATGATTGAGTGTGTGTCTGTGTCACTTAATGATGGAGATTGTGTCTGTGGTACTTAATGATGGAGGGTGTGTCTGTGTCACTTAATGATGGAGGCTGTGTCTGTGGTACTTAATGATGGAGGGTGTGTCTGTGTCACTTAATGATGGAGGGTGTGTCTGTGGTACTTAATGGTGGAGGGTGTGTCTGTGGTACTTAGTGATGGAGGGTGTATCTGTGTCAGTTAATGATGGAGGGGTTGTCTGTGGTACTTAATGACGAAGGGTCTGTCTGTGGTACTTAATGACGCAGGGTCGGTCTGTGGTACTTAATGATGGAGGGTCTGTCTGTGGTACTTAATGACGGAGGGTCTGTCTGTGGTACTTAATGACGGAGGGTCTGTCTGTGGTACTTAATGATGGAGGGTCTGTCTGTGGTACTTAATGATTGGATGTGTGTCTGTGGTACTTAATGATGAGGGGGGGTCTGTCTGTGGTACTTAACGATGGGGGGATGGGTCTGCCTGTGGTACTTAATGATGGGGGGATCTGTATGTAGTACTTAATGCGGGTGGGTCTGTCTGTGGTACTTAATGAGGGGGGGGGGGCTCTGTCTGTGGTACTTAATGATTGGGGTCTGTCTGTGGTACTTAATGATGGAGGGTCTGTCTGTGCCACTTAATGATGGGGGTCTGTCTGTGGTAATTAATGATGGGGTGGGGTTGGTGGGTGGCCTGTCTGTGGTACTTAATGATGGACGGTCTGTCTGTGCCACTTAATGATGGGAGTCTGTCTGTGTCAGTTAATGATGGAGGGTGTGTCTCTGTCACTTATTGATGGACGCTGTGTCTGTGGTACTTAATGACGGAGGGTCAGTCTGTGCTACTTAATGATGGAGGGTCTGTGTGTGGTACTTAATGATGGAGCGTCTGTGTGTGGTACTTAATGATTGGATGTGTGTCTGTGGTACTTAATGATGGGGGGGGGGGTCTGTCTGTGGTACTTAACGATGGGGGGGGGGGTCTGCCTGTGGTACTTAATGATGGGGGATCTGTATGTAGTACTTAATGACGGAGGGTGTGTCTGTGGTACTTAAAGATGGATGGTATGTGTGTGGTACTTAATGATGGAGGCTGTGTCTGTGGTACTTAATGATAGAGGGTGTGTCTGTGTCACTTAATGATGGAGGGTGTGTCTGTGGTACTTAATGATGGAGGGTGTGTCTGTGTCAGTTAATGATGGAGGGTGTGTCTGTATCACTTAATGATGGAGGCTGTATCTGTGGTACTTAATGACGGAGGGTGTATCTGTGTCAGTTAATGATGGAGGGTCTGTCTGTGGTACTTAATGATTGGATGTGTCTGTGGTACTTAATGATGAGGGGGGTCTGTCTGTGGTACTTAACGATGGGGGGGGGGTCTGCCTGTGGTACTTAATGATGGGGGATCTGTATGTAGTACTTAATGCGGGTGGGTCTGTCTGTGGTACTTAATGAGGGGGGGGGGCTCTGTCTGTTGTACTTAATGATTGGGGTCTGTCTGTGGTACTTAATGATGGAGGGTCTGTCTGTGCCACTTAATGATGGGGGTCTGTCTGTGGTAATTAATGATGGGGTGGGGTTGGTGGGTGGCCTGTCTGTGGTACTTAATGATGGACGGTCTGTCTGTGCCACTTAATGATGGGAGTCTGTCTGTGTCAGTTAATGATGGAGGGTGTGTCTCTGTCACTTATTGATGGACGCTATGTCTGTGGTACTTAATGACGGAGGGTGTGTATGTGTCAGTTAATGACGGAAGGTCTGTCTGTAATACTTAATGATGGAGGGTGTGTCTGTGTCAGTTAATGACGGAGGGTGTGTCTGTGTCACTTAATGATGGAGGCTGTTTCTGTGGTACTTAATGATTGAGTGTGTGTCTGTGTCACTTAATGATGGAGATTGTGTCTGTGGTACTTAATGAGGGGGGGGGGCTCTGTCTGTTGTACTTAATGATTGGGGTCTGTCTGTGGTACTTAATGATGGAGGGTCTGTCTGTGCCACTTAATGATGGGGGTCTGTCTGTGGTAATTAATGATGGGGTGGGGTTGGTGGGTGGCCTGTCTGTGGTACTTAATGATTGACGGTCTGTCTGTGTCAGTTAATGATGGAGGGTGTGTCTCTGTCACTTATTGATGGACGCTATGTCTGTGGTACTTAATGACGGAGGGTGTGTATGTGTCAGTTAATGACGGAAGGTCTGTCTGTAATACTTAATGATGGAGGGTGTGTCTGTGTCAGTTAATGACGGAGGGTGTGTCTGTGTCACTTAATGATGGAGGCTGTTTCTGTGGTACTTAATGATTGAGTGTGTGTCTGTGTCACTTAATGATGGAGATTGTGTCTGTGGTACTTAATGATGGAGGGTGTGTCTGTGTCACTTAATGATGGAGGCTGTGTCTGTGGTACTTAATGATGGAGGGTGTGTCTGTGTCACTTAATGATGGAGGGTGTGTCTGTGGTACTTAATGGTGGAGGGTGTGTCTGTGGTACTTAGTGATGGAGGGTGTATCTGTGTCAGTTAATGATGGAGGGGTTGTCTGTGGTACTTAATGACGAAGGGTCTGTCTGTGGTACTTAATGACGCAGGGTCGGTCTGTGGTACTTAATGATGGAGGGTCTGTCTGTGGTACTTAATGACGGAGGGTCTGTCTGTGGTACTTAATGACGGAGGGTCTGTCTGTGGTACTTAATGATGGAGGGTCTGTCTGTGGTACTTAATGATTGGATGTGTGTCTGTGGTACTTAATGATGAGGGGGGGTCTGTCTGTGGTACTTAACGATGGGGGGATGGGTCTGCCTGTGGTACTTAATGATGGGGGGATCTGTATGTAGTACTTAATGCGGGTGGGTCTGTCTGTGGTACTTAATGAGGGGGGGGGGCTCTGTCTGTGGTACTTAATGATTGGGGTCTGTCTGTGGTACTTAATGATGGAGGGTCTGTCTGTGCCACTTAATGATGGGGGTCTGTCTGTGGTAATTAATGATGGGGTGGGGTTGGTGGGTGGCCTGTCTGTGGTACTTAATGATGGACGGTCTGTCTGTGCCACTTAATGATGGGAGTCTGTCTGTGTCAGTTAATGATGGAGGGTGTGTCTCTGTCACTTATTGATGGACGCTGTGTCTGTGGTACTTAATGACGGAGGGTGTGTATGTGTCAGTTAATGACGGAAGGTCTGTCTGTAATACTTAATGATGGAGGGTGTGTCTGTGTCAGTTAATGACGGAGGGTGTGTCTGTGTCACTTAATGATGGAGGCTGTTTCTGTGGTACTTAATGATTGAGTGTGTGTCTGTGTCACTTAATGATGGAGATTGTGTCTGTGGTACTTAATGATGGAGGGTGTGTCTGTGTCACTTGATGATGGAGGCTGTGTCTGTGGTACTTAATGATGGAGGGTGTGTCTGTGTCACTTAATGATGGAGGGTGTGTCTGTGGTACTTAATGATAGCGGGTGTGTCTGTGGTACTTAGTGATGGAGGGTGTATCTGTGTCAGTTAATGATGGAGGGGTTGTCTGTGGTACTTAATGACGAAGGGTCTGTCTGTGGTACTTAATGACGCAGGGTCTGTCTGTGGTACTTAATGATGGAGGGTCTGTCTGTAGTACTTAATGACGGAGGGTCTGTCTGTGGTACTTAATGACGGAGGGTCTGTCTGTGGTACTTAATGATGGAGTGTCTGTCTGTGGTACTTAATGATTGGATGTGTGTCTGTGGTACTTAATGATGAGGGGGGTCTGTCTGTGGTACTTAACGATGGGGGGGGGGTCTGCCTGTGGTACTTAATGATGGGGGATCTGTATGTAGTACTTAATGCGGGTGGGTCTGTCTGTGGTACTTAATGAGGGGGGGGGGGTTCTGTCTGTGGTACTTAATGATGGAGGGACTGTCTGTGCCACTTAATGATGGGGGTCTGTCTGTGGTAATTAATGATGGGGTGGGGTTGGTGGGTGGCCTGTCTGTGGTACTTAATGATGGACGGTCTGTCTGTGCCACTTAATGATGGGAGTCTGTCTCTGTCAGTTAATGATGGAGGTTGTGTCTCTGTCACTTATTGATGGACGCGGTGTCTGTGGTACTTAATGACGGAGGGTGTGTATGTGTCAGTTAATGACGGAAGGTCTGTCTGTAATACTTAATGATGGAGGGTGTGTCTGTGTCAGTTAATGACGGAGGGTGTGTCTGTGTCACTTAATGATGGAGGCTGTTTCTGTGGTACTTAATGATTGAGTGTGTGTCTGTGTCACTTAATGATGGAGATTGTGTCTGTGGTACTTAATGATGGAGGGTGTGTCTGAGTCACTTAATGATGGAGGGTGTGTCTGTGGTACTTAATGGTGGAGGGTGTGTCTGTGTCAGTTAATGAAGGAGGGTGTGTCTGTGTCACTTAATGATGGAGGCTATGTCTGTGGTACTTAATGAAGGAGGGTGTGTCTGTGTCAGTTAATGACGGAAGGTCTGTCTGTAATAATTAATGACGGAGGGTGTGTCTGTGTCAGTTAATTATGGAGGGTATGTCTGTGTCACTTAATGATGGAGGGGATGTGTCTGTGGTACTTAATGATGGAGGGTGTGTCTGTGTCACTTACTGATGGGGGTGTATCTGTGTCAGTTAATGCTGGAGGGTGTGTCTGTGGTACTTAATGATGGAGGGTGTGTCTGTGTCACTTAATGATGGAGGGTAGGTCTGTGGTACTTACTGAGGGAGGGTGTGTCTGTGGTATTTAATGATGGACGGTATGTCTGTGGTACTTAATGATAGCGGGTGTGTATGTGGCACCTAATGACGGAGGGTGTGTCTGTGTCAGTTAAATATGGAGGGTGTGTCTGTGGTACTTAATGCGGGTTGGTCTGTCTGTGGTACTTAATGATGGGCGGTGGGGGGCGTGGGGGTCTGTCTGTGGTACTTAATGAAGGAGGGTGTCTCTGTGTCACTTGATGACGGAAGGTGTGTCTGTGTCAGTTAATGATGGAGGGTATGTCTGTGTCAGTTAATGATGGAGGGTGTGTCTGTGTCAGTTAATGATGGAGGGTGTGTCTGTGTCGGTTAATGATGGAGGGTGTGTTTGTGTCAGTTAATGATGGAGGGTGTGTTTGTGTCAGGTAATGATGGATGGTCTGTCTGTGTCACTTAATGATGGAGGGTGTGGTTGTGTCAGTTAATGATAGAGGGTGTGTTTGTGTCAGTTAATGATGGATGGTCTGTATGTGTCACTTAATGACGGCGGATGTGTCTGTGTCACTTAATGCTGGAGGGTGTGTCTGTGTCAGTTAATGAAGGAGGGTGTGTCTGTGTCAGTTAATGACGGAGGGTGTAGCTGTGGCACTTAATGATGGAGGGTGTGTCTGTGTCCCTTAATGACGGAGGGTGTGTCTATGTCCCTTAATGGCGGAGGGTGTGTCTGTGTCACTTAATGATGGAGGGTGTGTTTGTGTCAGTTAATGATGGAGGGTGTGTCTGTGTCAGTTAATGATGGAGGGTGTGTCTGTGTCACTTAATGATGGAGGGTGTGTCTGTGGTACTTAATGACGGAGGGTTTGTCTGTGGTACTTAATGACGAAGGGTCTGTCTGTGGTACTTAATGACGGAGGGTCTGTCTGTGGTACTTAATGATGGAGAGTCTGTCTGTGGTACTTAATGACGGAGGGTCTGTCTGTGGTACGTAATGACGGAGGGTCTGTCTGTGGTACTTAATGATGGAGGGTCTGTCTGTGGTAGTTAATAATGGAGGATCTGTGTGTGGTACTTAATGATGGAGCATCTGTGTGTGGTACTTAATGATTGGATGTGTGTCTGTGTCACTTAATGATGGAGATTGTGTCTGTGGTACTTAATGATGGAGGGTGTGTCTGAGTCACTTAATGATGGAGGGTGTGTCTGTGGTACTTAATGGTGGAGGGTGTGTCTGTGTCAGTTAATGAAGGAGGGTGTGTCTGTGTCACTTAATGATGGAGGCTATGTCTGTGGTACTTAATGAAGGAGGGTGTGTCTGTGTCAGTTAATGACGGAAGGTCTGTCTGTAATAATTAATGACGGAGGGTGTGTCTGTGTCAGTTAATTATGGAGGGTATGTCTGTGTCACTTAATGATGGAGGGGATGTGTCTGTGGTACTTAATGATGGAGGGTGTGTCTGTGTCACTTACTGATGGGGGTGTATCTGTGTCAGTTAATGCTGGAGGGTGTGTCTGTGGTACTTAATGATGGAGGGTGTGTCTGTGTCACTTAATGATGGAGGGTAGGTCTGTGGTACTTACTGAGGGAGGGTGTGTCTGTGGTATTTAATGATGGACGGTATGTCTGTGGTACTTAATGATAGCGGGTGTGTATGTGGCACCTAATGACGGAGGGTGTGTCTGTGTCAGTTAAATATGGAGGGTGTGTCTGTGGTACTTAATGCGGGTTGGTCTGTCTGTGGTACTTAATGATGGGCGGTGGGGGGCGTGGGGGTCTGTCTGTGGTACTTAATGAAGGAGGGTGTCTCTGTGTCACTTGATGACGGAAGGTGTGTCTGTGTCAGTTAATGATGGAGGGTATGTCTGTGTCAGTTAATGATGGAGGGTGTGTCTGTGTCAGTTAATGATGGAGGGTGTGTCTGTGTCGGTTAATGATGGAGGGTGTGTTTGTGTCAGTTAATGATGGAGGGTGTGTTTGTGTCAGGTAATGATGGATGGTCTGTCTGTGTCACTTAATGATGGAGGGTGTGGTTGTGTCAGTTAATGATAGAGGGTGTGTTTGTGTCAGTTAATGATGGATGGTCTGTATGTGTCACTTAATGACGGCGGATGTGTCTGTGTCACTTAATGCTGGAGGGTGTGTCTGTGTCAGTTAATGAAGGAGGGTGTGTCTGTGTCAGTTAATGACGGAGGGTGTAGCTGTGGCACTTAATGATGGAGGGTGTGTCTGTGTCCCTTAATGACGGAGGGTGTGTCTATGTCCCTTAATGGCGGAGGGTGTGTCTGTGTCACTTAATGATGGAGGGTGTGTTTGTGTCAGTTAATGATGGAGGGTGTGTCTGTGTCAGTTAATGATGGAGGGTGTGTCTGTGTCACTTAATGATGGAGGGTGTGTCTGTGGTACTTAATGACGGAGGGTTTGTCTGTGGTACTTAATGACGAAGGGTCTGTCTGTGGTACTTAATGACGGAGGGTCTGTCTGTGGTACTTAATGATGGAGAGTCTGTCTGTGGTACTTAATGACGGAGGGTCTGTCTGTGGTACGTAATGACGGAGGGTCTGTCTGTGGTACTTAATGATGGAGGGTCTGTCTGTGGTAGTTAATAATGGAGGATCTGTGTGTGGTACTTAATGATGGAGCATCTGTGTGTGGTACTTAATGATTGGATGTGTGTCTGTGGTACTTAATGATGGGGGGGGGGGGTGGGGGTGGGGAGGTCTGTCTGTGGTACTTAACAATGGGGGTGGGGGGGGTGGGTCTGCCTGTGGTACTTAATGATGGGGGATCTGTATGTAGTACTTAATGCGGGTGGGTCTGTCTGTGGTACTTAATGAGGGGGGGGAGGGGCTCTGTCTGCGGTACTTAATGATGGGGGTCTGTCTGTGGTACTTAATGATGGGGTGGGGTGGGGTGGCGTTGGTGGGTGGCCTGTCTGTGGTACTTAATGATGGAGGGTCTGTCTGTGCAACTTAATGATTGGAGTCTGTCTGTGTCAGTTAATGATGGAGGGTATGTCTGTGGTACTTAATGATGGAGGGTGTGTCTGTATCACTTAATGATGGAGGGTGTGTCTGGTCAGTTAATGATGGAGGTTGTGTCTGTGACGCTTAATGACGAAGGGTGTGTCTGTGTCAGTTAATGACGGAGGGTGTGTCTGTGTCAGTTAATGATGGAGTATGTGTCTGTGGTACTTAATGATGGAGGGTATGTCTGTGGTACTTAATGATGGAGGGTGTGTCTGTGTCACTTAATGACGGAGGGTGCGTCTGTGTCAGTTAATGACGGAGGGTGTGTCTGTGTTACTTAATGATGGATGGTGTGTATGTCTGTGTCAGTTAATGATGGAGGGAATGTCTGTGGTACTAACTGATGGAGGGCGTGTCTGTGGTAGTTAGTGACGGAGGGTATGTCTGTGGTACTTAATGATGGAGGGTGTGTCTGTGTCACTTGATGACGGAGGGTGTGTCTGTGTCAGTTAATGATGGAGGGTGTGTCTCTGTCAGTTATTGATTGAGGGTGTGTCTGTGTCACTTAATGATGGAGGGTGTGTTTGTGTCAGTTAATGATGGAGTGTGTGTTTGTGTCAGTTAATGATGGAGGGTCTGTCTGTGTCACTTAATGACGGCGGGTGTGTCTGTGTCAGTTAATGATGGAGGCTGTGGCTGTGTCAGTTAATGATGGATGGTCTGTCTGTGTCACTTAATAACGGAGGGTGTGTCTGTGTCAGTTAATGATTGCGGGTATGTCTGTGGTACGTAATAATGGAGGGTGTGTCTGTGTCACTTAATGATGGAGGGTGTGTCTGTGTCAGTTAATGATGGAGTGTGTGTCTGTGACACTTAATGATGGAGGGTATGTCTGTGACACCTAATGATGGAGGGTATGTTTGTGACAGTTAATGATAGAGGGTGTGTCTGTGTCACTTAATGATGGAGGGTGTGTCTGTGACACTTAATGATGGAGGGTTAGACTGTGACACTTAATGATGGAGGGTATGTCTGTGTCAGTTCATGATGGAGGATATGTTTGTGACAGTTAATGATAGAGGGTGTGTCTGTGTCACTAAATGATGGCCGGTCTGTCAGTGTCAGTTAATGGTGGAGGGTATGTCTTTGGTACTTAATGACGGAGGGTATGTCTGTGGTACTTAATGACGGAGGGTATGTCTGCGGTACCTAATGACGGAGGGTCTGTCGGTGGTACTTAATGATGGAGGGTCTGTGTGTGGTACTTAATGATGGAGGGTCTGTCTGTGGTACTTAATGATGGAGGGTGTGTCTGTGTCACTTGATGACGGAGGGTGTGTCTGTGTCAGTTAATGATGGAGGGTGTGTCTGTGTCAGTTAATGATGGAGGGTGTGTCTGTGTCACTTAATGATGTTGGGTGTGTTTGTGGCAGTTAATAATGGAGGGTGTGTTTGTGTCAGTTAATGATGGAGCGTCTGTCTGTGTCACTTAATGACGGCGGGTGTGTGTGTCACTTAATGATGGAGGGTGTGTCTGTGTCAGGTAATGATGGATGGTCTGTCTGTGTCACTTAATGATGGAGGGTGTGTCTGTGTCACTTAATGACGGAGGGTGTGTCTGTGTCAGTTAATGACGGAGGGTGTGTCTGTGTCACTTAATGATGGATCGTGTGTCTGTGTCAGTTAATGATGGAGGGAATGTCTGTGGTACTTAATGATGGAGGGTATGTCTGTGGTACTTAATGATGGAGGGCGTGTCTGTGGTAGTTAATGATGGAGGGTATGTCTGTGGTACTTAATGATGGAGGGTGTCTCTGTGTCACTTGATGACCGAGGGTGTGTCTGCGACAGTTAATGATAGAGGGTGTGTCTGTGTCACTTAATGATGGAGGGTCTGTCAGTTAATGACGGAGGGTATGTTTTTGGTACTTACTGATGGAGGGTATGTCTGTGGTACATAATGATGGCGGGTGTGTCTGTGTCACTGAATGTTGGAGGGTGTGTCTGTGTCAGTTAATGATGTAGGGTCTGTCTGTTTCAGTTAATGCTGGAGGGTGTGTCTGTGTGAGTTAATGATGGATGGTCTGTCTGTGTCACTTACTGATGGAGGGTGTGTCTGTGTTAATTAATGATGGAGGGTGTGTCTGTGTCACTTAATGATGGAGGGTGTGTCTGTGTCAGTTAATAATGGAGGGTGTGTCTGTATCAGTTAATGCTGGAGGGTGTGTCTGTGTCACTTAATGACGGAGGGTGTGTCTGTGTCAGTTAATGATGGAGGGTGTGTTTGTGGTACTTAATGATGTTGCTATATTAGGCACGAAGAGCATTCACCAGCTTTTGACAAGAAGCGCAACAACAGAATACCGGTAAAACCGCCTGAAAATCAACATCCAAGGAGAGCTTGCTAGTTATATGCTAAAATATATCATCACAGAATCCGTTGCAATATATTTGAGAATGCTAGTAATATTATAATCTGATATTTTTCTGTTCAGACTGAAGGACTCAAGTATTGGTATCCTTGATATGTCAGGCTTTGAACATCTGCGCGTAAACAGTTTCGAACAGCTCTGTATTAACGTGGCTAACGAGAACCTGCAACAGTTCTTCAATGATTACATTGTAGAGTGCGATATCAGGGAATACGAGAGTGAAGGGCTGGACCTGCAACATATTGTCTTCCCGAACAATCAACCATTACTAGACCTATTCCTTAAGGTAAACCGCTAATATACCAATCACGGGATACTTTAAGGGTGTCCTTAAAGTACACCAAAACAACAACAACAACAACAACAACAACAACAATAACAACAACAACAACAACAACGACGACGACGACGCCAACGTCGACGACGACAACAAAAATAAATAATAATGATAATAATGATGCATGTTTCATATGTCTGACTGTAAATCGTGACAAATTTGCCGTATATATTTCTTGATATTATAACTAATATTGAATCGAGCACCGCTGTGCATGTGATTTTCTTGTAGAAACCAACTGGCATCTTTTATATCTTGGATGAAGAATGCACATTTCCTCAAGCCACTGACCAAACATTGATACACAAGCTAAATAAGATCTGTGATGAATCTGACTACTTCATCAAATCTACATTCAATGATAACGCATTTACCATTAAACACTATGCAGGAGAGGTACGTATGCAATCGTCTTCATTGGACAGGTTATCAATACACACATGCACTTACACACACATGCACTTACACACACACGTGGGCACGCGCGCACGCACGCATGTTTATAAGTAAACAAGCACGTGCGCTCGCACGCACACGCGCAAAGAAAAAACCCATGAGGGTTGTAGTTGGGGTGGGGGTCACTTGATGACGATAATTCCAATGATGACAATGATGATGATTGTGGTGGCGATGGTAGTGGTGGCAGCAACTGTGGTGGCGGCGTCGTCGACGACGACGCCGACGACGACGACGACGACGGCGGTGACGATCATGATGATGATGATGATGATGATGATGATCATCATCATCATCATCATCATCATGAAAATGATGATAATGATGATGATGATGATGATGATGATGGCGACGACGACGACGACGACGACGACGACGACGACGACGACGACGACGATGACGAGGCTGATGATGTGTTTATTATTAAATACCGTAGGTGGAATATAGTTCTAATAGCATACTGGAGAAGAACAGAGATACGCTGAGTTTTAACCTGATAGAATGCATGCAGAACAGTAAGAATGAATTTATGAAAGCATTGTACATGACAAGTCTCTCGGAAACAGGAACAATATCAAGGTATCTAATATACAAACACTACCTTTGTGAAATTATATTACACCATCACGTTCCATGGCCCTGCGTATTCCTAACATCGGACTCTGGATGTTAGCATGTTACTCTGGTTGCTAATACACTGGCTACTAACATCATACTATGGCTACTAACATAATACACTGGCTACTAACATAATACTCTGGTTACTAACATAATACTCTGGCTACTAACATAATTCACTGGCTACTAACATAATACACTGGGTACTAACATAATACTCTGGTTACTAACATAATACTCTGGCTACTAACATAATACACTGGCTACTAACATAATACTCTGGCTACTAACATAATACTCTGGCTACTAACATAATACTCTAGCTACTAACATAATACACTGGCTATTAACATAATACACTGACTACTAACATAATACTCTGGTTACTAACATAATGCACTGGCTACTAACATAATACTCTGGCTACTAACATACTACTCTGGTTGCTAACATAATACTCTGGTTGCTAACATAATCTCTGGTTACTAACATTTTACTCTGGTTACTAACATAAGTCTCCGGTTACTAACATGATACTCTGGTTACCAAAATGTTACTTTGGTTACTAACATAATAGTTTGGTCACCAACATGTTACTTTGGTTACTAATAGAATACTCTGGTTACTAACATGTTACTTTGGTTACTAACATAATACTCTGGTTACTAATATTTGACTCTGGTTACTAGCATAATACTCCGGTTACTAATATGTTGCTATGTTTACTAATATAGTACTCTGGTTACTAACATAATAATCTGGTTACTAACATGATACTCTGGTTACTAACATGATACTATGGTTACTAACATAATACTCCGGTTACTAATATGTTACTATGTTTACTAATATAATACTCTGGTTACTAACATTTTACTGTGGGTACTAACATAATACTATAGTTAGTAACATGATACTATGGTTACAAACATGTTACTCTGGTTGGTAACATAATGATCTGGTTACTAACATAATGCTCTCGTTCACACTGAACACGTTGTTATTAGATTTGATCTATCCTCTTATATATTTTGAAACTAAACTGATTGGATGGTATATGTGTAAATGAGATACTAGGTTTCAGTTTTGAAATAAACAAATGATCACGCTCCGAAGCTTTAGCTAAATGAGCAATGAAGCACAAGCTATAGCCTTCTGTTCTAGTCATTCGTCAGCTCAGTTGATTTAAACGTGATATGGTAACCCGTCATCGGGAGTCTTGTTGCATACACACTCGTGCATCAATTAGTTATATATGGTGCTTCCGCCTATGCATCATCCTTAGCTTCATAAACTCCGTCCCCTTGGTGACCATGTATCCTTCTTAGTTTCATAAACTCCGTCCCCTTGGTGACCATGTATCCTCCTCAAGTTCATAAACTCCGTCCCCTTTGTGACCATGTATCCTCCTCAGCTTCATAAACTCCGTCCCCTTGGTGACCATGTATCCTCCTCAAGTTCATAGTTCTCTCCCATTTGTGACAATGTATAATCATGACCTTCATCAAATGAGCATATTTTACACAAACACAAGCGTGGTTAGACCTGCTCAATGTACCATCCATCATCAAGTTTAGCACTTTCTCTATCGGTACCAGATAATCTTGTAAGCCCTCTGAAATAAGATCGTGTCCGTCTAAGGCACGAATTTACAGCAATGCGTAGCATATTTTAAAAGACACTAGAATAGAGGTGATGGCTTGCAATCAAACTCCATTTCTTCACAGAACGGAATATGTTGCATCAAGTCTCCGGCGTCGAATATGATTAGATCAGTTCAATCTGCTGAACCTAATGTTTCTCTTTAATGCATGTATTATGTATAGATATATCTGGGGCTGAGTTCCCATTACATTTGTTGATAATGTACGCGTTATATAATGCATTTGTATCAACTGTTTCATAATATGCACGCGTGCGTGAGTCTGTGATCGGTTAGGTAATATCTATGTGTGTGCATTATGTTACATAATGATTGTATGTGCGGTCTGTTACAGAACTTCAAGCTTTGTTCGTGTGCGACAATCACCTCGTCTGCGTCGCGCTGACGTCGCACGAGAGGAAGGCAAACTGAGTCTCTCTAAAGCACTGGCCAGGAGAATACGAAGACATAGGTAAGAATCAAGACAAATTTGATGATTGCTCATTACATAGAGAAGGGCAGGAATGAGCTCATGCCATCGGTTAGTGGTTACTGCACAAAGCATGATAATGCAGGTATTTGTTGCACGGACAAGGTTACTGCACATTGCACGCATTATGTTAGTTGCTATTAAACAGACAATGTGGCTGCACTGTTTGTCCGTGTACACACCATGCTAACGTGTTTGCTGCAGACATAATTAGCATGAATGTACAAGTAGTCGTGGCATTACAGTATATTGACATTGACAGGGAATCGAACCCACAACCGGCGAAAGCACCAAGCATCATAGCCCACAAGCACTCCCACCACACCAATGCTGCAAATATTGTGGTTTAGCGCTTTCATCGGTTGTGGGATCGATTGCCTGTCAGCATGGAGTACGCAAGACATGATACTGTTATGCATCCTCTTGGTTTATAGCACGATCTAAGGTGCACCAATGCATGTCTAATCAGGGTCGTATGCCGGATTTTCTACGTGGACCAATCACATGGAGGTTTATGAGCATGCCAACCCCACCCCCCCCCCCCTTTCCAGATAAATATCCTATTCCAGAGTTTGCTGCAGTAACTTACTTTTTAGAAACAACTAATATGACGGAAGCAAAACGCCTACTTTGGGATGCTCGATCCAATAGAGGTCCATACCTCAATTCTGACCATAAACCTGTCGTTACACGCCTTCAGATGAACCATCTCTGCCTAATGTATACACGACATACCAGGCAAGAGGGTAAAGTCGCTCACAACCTACACACGCTCACCAGTACCACGGTCATTCAAATGTCATACTAAAAGGCCCTCAGGGAGCAGATAGCTAATATCGACGTCAGTTCCGATCCAAACGAAGCCCTAACCAAAATACTGAAACGCATGGAATCATCAGCTACCAGCACCATAGGATTAAAAAACATCTAACTATGTATACTGATGAACCTGTATTAGTAAAAATATTAGCAGAGCAGACAGCATTACGATTTTCAAAGTGGCCAAAATGAAGACCGCACCAAACTATGCAGGAAACGTAATAACATTCTGTGCTACATCAGCGAACGCTTAAAAGATCTTGCTATTCAACAAGCATACTCCCTTGCAGATGAAATCATTGCCCCGGATGACTGACACAAAATGTTTCGGGCATCCCGAGCCCTGAGAGTTACGGACTACACACCACCACTCACTGGACACAACTTTGAAGGACACTTCATCGGAACTGACCAGGGCAGAGCCGAGGCAATTCGAAAATGGTTCAAGGGACAGTTCACTGACCACGATGATGAGCCCTTGCACCTGTTCTCAGGAGACCCGGGCCATTACTAACACCAATTAAAACAGCAGAAGTTGAGAAGGCACTCAAAGCTCTGAAAAGTGGGCGTGCATCCGGACTTGATGGTGTGAGCAATGAACTATTCAAATACGCAAGTGACATTATCTCAAACTGATCACGCACCTAATCAATTCAGCCTTTACGCTCAATCTTTTCATTGAGGCACCCTTATCGCGCTACCTACACCTAAGAAGTCACGTGGCCTCCAGCCAATATGCAACCTATTATTCTCCTCAACAGCATATGGAAAATCATATCCAATGCTACTCTGTGCCGCATCCGAGACAAGATCGATGATTCCACCGGTTCATGTCAAAGTGCTTTTGAACTTGGACGCAGCTGCGCAAACATAGCCTGGGCTCAACTCATGCTTGTATCAGTAGGCACGGCAAAGCACTGGTACGTCCACAAAATGGACATTGACATGTCAGGAGCCATCGACACAATTAAACGCTCAAAGATCCTAGATTTACTACACCATGCCAGTTGCAATGAAGATGAGCTACAACTAGTGAGACTACTGCTTGCAGGTACCAAGCTGAGAGTACGAGTCAAGTCACTGAAGTCTGTAGAGTTTGGGACATCAACCGGTTCCCACACAGGGAGATGGTCTGTCACCTTTGCTTTTCACCTGTTACAAAGCCATTGCATTAAAATCCTTTGTAGGATGTTTCTACTGCAACCCCAGAATACAGTAATCTTATCTCATACATGAAAGACGCTGATTTTCTGCTCAGTGAAAAAGATCCCATTTAGGAGTGACTCTTTGTGAAACTGAAAAGAAAATAGAGATCAAAGATAATCTTGACAATGCAACTATATCCTAGTGATTATTTTAGATGGCTCGGATGATACACTAGACTTCATGTCCACTGCACATCTCCCTGAGCCAGACCCATCAAATGTACAACTCCTTGAACAACCCCCACCCCCACCCCACAACCCGTCTTTACCTGAGACCTCCCGATCGTTCCACAATCCTATTGAAACATCACGATCATTGCACAACCCCATGAAGCCTCCCGGCCATCCATTGCACAACCCAATGTGACCCCACCAACAATTTCCCTGACACATCTCGACCATTGCAGAGCTCCTTGAGGCTTTCCGACCATTGCATTATGACTGATGGTATTTTCAGCACCAAGAGAAAGGGTTCAGATGATGGGTGAGTATAGAATTGGCGTAAATATATGTGCGCCACAATCACCTCTTATTTATGCCTTAATAATAATAATAATAATAATAATAATAATAATAATAATAATAATAATAATAATAATAGATCGCTAAACTAACAACTGCCTTACAAGAATATTAAACAAGTCATTTTTTAGAATTTAACACTAGCCACAATTAAAGACAGTTATGTCTAATTATTGTACCTGCGACTCACAACTCATAGAGGTATGTTTGTCTGTCGGTTTGTTGTTCGGTCTGCCGGTCTGTAAGTTTGTTTTCACATTTCGGGCAACGATACCGTGTCTCACCAGTGATTATTTACACATGATTCGGCCTAGTCATTATTTACACATGATTCGGCCTAGCCATTATTTACACGTGATTCGGCCTAGTCATTATTTACACGTGATTCGGCCTAGACATTATTTACACGTGATTCGGCCTAGTCATTACTTACACATGATTTGGCCTAGTCATTATTTACACGTGATTCGGTCAAGTCATTATTTACACGTGATTCGGCCTAGTCATTATTTACACGTGATTCGGCCTAGTCATTATTTACACGTGATTCGGTCTAGTCATTATTTACACGTGATTCGGCCTAGTCTTTATTTACACGTGATTCGGTCTAGTCATTATTTACACGCGATTCGGCCTAGTCATTATTTACACGTGATTCGGCCTAGTCATTATTTATTATTTTCTCCCTGATTCTAGATATCTTAAGAACCAAACATTGTGTCTATTAAAAATACGAAGTTATCATTCATTAATTGTAGATATGAAATCAAGAAGAATATGTGATTGTGGAATATTCTATATGCTTATGTGATATATTATTAGCTCTGCATGTGATATGCGGTGTGTATGAATTTTCTGGAGCACAACAAGCCTGTACACACACCACACAACAAGCCTGTACACCCCACACAACAAGCCTGTACACACCAGACAACAAGCCTGTGCACCCCACACAACAAGCCTGCACACCCCACACAACAAGCCTGTACACCCCACACAACAAGCCTGTACACCCCACACAGCAAGCCTGTACACCCACACAACACGCCTGTACACCCCACACAACAAGCCTGCACACCCACACAACAAACCTGTACACCCCACACAACAAGCCTTACACCCCACACAACAAGCCTGTACACCCCACACAACAAGCCTGTACACCCCACACAACAAGCCTGTAACCACACACAACAAGCCTGTACACCCCACACACCAAGCCTGTACACCCCACACAACAAGCCTGTACACCCCAACCAACACGCCTGTACACACCACACAACACGCATGTACACCCCACACAACAAGCCTGTACACCCACACAACAAGCCTGTACACCCCACACAACAAGCCTGTACACCCCAAACAACACGCCTGTACACCCCACACAACAAGCGTGTACACCCCACACAACACGTCTGTAACCCCACACAACAAGCATGTAACCCCACACAACAGGCCTGTACACCCCACACACCAAGCATGTACACCCCACACAACAAGCATGTACACACCAAACAACACGCCTGTACACACCACACAACAAGCCTGTACACCCCACACAACAAACCTGTACACCCCACACAACAAGCCTGTACACACACCACAGAACAAGCCTGTACACCCCACACAACAAGCCTTACGGCCCACACAACAAGCCTGTACACCCCACACAACAAGCCTGTACACCCCACACAACAAGCCTGTACACCCCACAGAACAAGCCTGTAAACTCCACAGAACAAGCCTGTACACCCCACACAACAAGGCTGTACACCCCACACAACACGCCTGTACACCACACACAACAAGCCTGTACACCCCACACAAACACCTCTATCTCGACTTCTTTTCCCTTCAGTGCCACAAATTAAGTAGCCATCAATGTCATCCATATTTCATTTTGAAATGTATTCATCACGTATTTGATTGACAAATGCTGGTTTAATGAAATGGATCCATCATGTATTTGATTGACACCCAAAAGTTACATTTACATATCACATAATGGTTATGTTTTATTGAACAATTTATAGGCGATTCGAGCATCGAAGCGGACATTACTTAAAGAGGCATTACTACATAAATAAATGTGCAAATTTGCATTATTTTTGTTGTAATATATCAGTCGTAATGTACACAAATTCCGACTCCGTCATACATATTTGTGATTATTTGTTGTTTTTCTAGAAACTGGTATGAGTGGAAGTTTCTAAATTTAGGGAAAACATCATATTTACGAAGCAATCAAATTGGAAAGGATTCAGAAAATCTTAAATATGTCTAGACAGTTCTCACCGGCGGCACGACGGTTGGCACTCAAAAACATCAAAGAGCTACACGCCAGGAGGACAGAAACCGCAAAAGATTATATTATGACATGAAACAAATAAGTTGCATAATACTATTTTTTCTTTAAACGGCCGAGTTTAGGCGGAAACTCTCGTAGCTACTCTAGGGTGTTTAATCGTGTTTAAATTACATTGATTTCAATATAAACACGTGACCTACTCGACTTACCCTTGCTGATAGATGGGTAGCCTAGAGTAGGTATTAGAGTACGTACTCCACAGCCGTTTAGGTGCTACTCTAGTAACTCGAGTAGCTACTCCACTAGGGGCGTGAACTCTACAAAACCAGTAATGAATCGCAATCGACTACTAAGTACCAAATCATCTGTTTTTTTCTGCGAAACGGAGATAAATTGACCATCAAGATTTGTGTTTACATTTTTCCTATTTGCGGAATTTATAATTTGCATATTCTTGAATATTGAGTCGTTGTAATATATAAGAATTGATGTTAAAATGAGACTATTGACCGACTGGAAGCATGTTATGGACACGATTCTGTATATTAAATTAAATAGATCTATCAGCGATCGTCGCTTTAAACGGCATTTTATATAAATGCAGTGAATTATTGCAATGTAACTGCGCATGATAGTTAAATCATGTCTTCTAGGGATGGTAAACACAACGCTTGGCTTCAGAGGCTGAGTTCGGATACATACTCCGATCATATGCATGTGGTTGTTTTAGCCATCTACGCATGCGCACACTTGTACTCTCGCTTCGAGCAGGAGTAATCGAGTATAATTTGTACCACCTGATACCGTTATCCGATTATACACTGGGGGCGTTCGGATATGTAATCGGGGTAAGCGGGTACCTCGGTAACGTATCCAAATTTTAGCGCAGTAAATGCCGACAGTAATCACGCGCTCATTATTTAAGCTAATCAAACAACTGTATTCGATCATGTGATGCTATTGACGAAACAATACTATGTGCCTTGCGTTCAGTATGGAAAACGTTCCAGAGCGCTCTGCTCGTGCAAAATCGGCTTTTCTCGATTTGTGTATTATATAATGCAATTAATGCGAAAACAGCAGATTGCCAATAGGTTGTAGATTTAGCAAAACGTTTTGAAACGTTTTCTCTACTGAGCGCAAAGCTGATTCACAAGGTATATCTGTGCAAGAAACCCACATGTCTGCGTCGCTCCCCTGGAACAACAATATTTGAGCAGCAATAGGGTCAGCAATGTTTTGTTCAAATCACACAATCTAACCGCTCGTTTGTATCCGCTATAGCGACTGCTAAATTAACATAGCAACTAAATACTACGCTTTTTAAATTTTAATGCTTTAGAAACTAATTATTTATTAAGAGCTTTGCATATCTAGCTATCTATTGAGTATGACACGAGTTTGATTCTAATTTACTAATACATCTCGTTGACGTAACTAATTAGTGTGAATACTAGAAACAGAAGCAGATACGTCATACCATTGACGTAACTTATTAGTGTGAATACTAGCAACAGAAGCACATACGTCATATCATTGACGTAACTAATTAGTGTGAATACTAGCAACAGAAGCACATACGTCATATCATTGACGTAACTAATTAGTGTGAATACTAGAAACAGAAGCACATACGTCATATCATTGACGTAACTAATTAGTGTGAATACTAGCAACAGAAGCACACAGGTTCTATCATTAACGTCACTAATTAGTGTGAATACTAGCAACAGAAGCACACACATTCTATCATTGACGTCACTAATTAGTGTGAATACTAACAACAGAAGCACACACGGTCTATCATTAACGTCACTAATTAGTGTGAATACTAGCAACAGAAGCACACACATTCTATCATTGACGTCACTAATTAGTGTGAATACTAGCAACAGAAGCACACACATTCTATCATTGGCGTCACTAATTAGTGTGAATACTAACAACAGAAGCACACACGGTCTATCATTGACGTCACTAATTAGTGTGAATACTAACAACAGAAGCACACACGTTCTAATCAAACAATTTAGTGTAGAAATAGGGTAGCTTTCATAGTTATTACATGCTTTGACTAATTCTTTTTAATTTATACAAATACAATTTAATTTTACTTTATTAAAAATAATCAAACCTGTCTATAGCGTCCACACTATGGCACGGTAACAGAGATCATTAAAGAGAGAGAGAGTGTGGCTTCACCACTTAATCATTGCTTAAGTGTATTAAAACAAATATACAGGCAATGATGTTGAAGCAAAAGTGTGAACAAAATATTCTTTACATAATAAGGCGTTTGTCATTCTGATGTGTGACGATGGAAGCGTTAATATGAAACTCATATGTAATGATAAGTAAGTTATGAGGTGCACTGCTGCTTGCTCATTACGACCACCCCGTGCTAAGGAACAACCAAATGTTATATCTATGTTCTATATTCTCTGTTATAAGACAAATATTAAGACACATGTGATTTAATAATCTCAAGGAATGAACAGATAGACTGAATTATGCACCCTCATTAGAACAGATAGACTGAATTATGCACCCTCATTAGATCAGATAGACTGAATTATGCACCTTCATTAAAACAGATAGTCTGAATGATGTATCCTCATTAGAACAGATAGACTAAATGATGTATTTTCATTAGAACAGATAGACTGAATTATGCACCCTCATTAGAACAGATAGACTGAATGATGTATCCTCATTAGAACAGATAGACTGAATTATGCACCCTCATTAGAACAGATAGACTGAATTATGCACCATCATTAGAACAGATAGACTGAATGATGTACTCTCATTAGAAAAGATAGACTGAATGATGTACCCTCATTAGAACAGATAGACTGAATGATGTATCCTCATTAGAACAGATAGACTGAATGATGTATCCTCATTAGAACACATAGACTGAATTATGAACCCTCGTTAGAACAGATAGACTGAATGATGTACCCTCATTAGAACAAATAGACTGAATGATGTACCCTCATTAGGACAGATAGACTGAATGATGTATCATTAGAACAGATAGACTGAATGATGTACCCTCATTAGAACAAATGGACTGAATGATGTACCCTCATTAGAATAGATAGACTAAATGATGTACCCTCATTAGAACAGATAGACTGAATTATGCACCCTCATTAGAACAGATAGACTGAATTATGTACCCTCATTAGAACAGATAGACTGAATGATGTATCCTCATTAGAACAGATAGACTGAATTATGCACCCTCATTAGAACAGATAGACTGAATTATGCACCCTCATTAGAACAGATAGATTGAATGATGTATCCTCATTAGAAGAGATAGACGAAATGATGTATTCTCATTAGAACAGATAGACTGAATTATGCACCCTCATTAGAACAGATAGACTGAATGATGTATCCTCATTAGAACAGATAGACTGAATTATGCACCCTCATTAGAACAGATAGACTGAATGATGTATCCTCATTAGAACAGATGGACTGAATGATGTATCCTCATTAGAACAGATAGACTGAATTATGCACCCTCATTGGAACAGATAGACTGAATGATGTATCCTCATTGGAACAGATAGATTGAATTATGTACCCTCATTAGAACAGATAGACTGAATGATGTATCCTCGTTAGAACAGACAGTCTGAATTATGCACCCTCATTAGAACAGATAGACTGAATGATGTACCCTTATTAGAACAGATAGACTGAATGATGCACCATAATTAGAACAGATAGACTGAATGATGTACCCTCATTAGAAAATATAGACTGAATGATGTACCCTCATTAGAACAGATAGACTAAATTATGCACCCTCATTAGAACAGATAGACTGAATGATGTATCCTCATTAGAACAGATAAACTGAATTATGCACCCTCATTAGAACAGATAGACTGAATGATGTACCCTCATTAGAACAAATAGACTGAATGATGTACCCTCATTAGAACAGATAGACTGAATGATGTACCCTCATTAGAACAGATAGACTGAATGATGTATCATTAGAACAGATAGACTGAATGATGTACCCTCATTAGAATAAATAGACTGAATGATGTGCCCTCATTAGAACAGATAGACTGAATTATGCACCCTCATTAGAAAAGACAGACTGAATTATGCACCCTCATTAGAACAGATAGACTGAATTATGCACCCTCATTAGAACAGATAGATTGAATGATGCACCCTCATTAGAACAGATGGACTGAATTATGCACCCTCATTAGAACAGATAGACTGAATGATGTATCCTCATTAGAACAGATGGACTGAATTATGCACCCTCATTAGAACAGATAGACTGAATGATGTATCCTCATTAGAACAGATAAACTGAATTATGCACCCTCATTAGAACAGATAGACTGAATGATGTACCCTCATTAGAACAAATAGACTGAATGATGTACCCTCATTAGAACAGATAGACTGAATGATGTACCCTCATTAGAACAGATAGACTGAATGATGTATCATTAGAACAGATAGACTGAATGATGTACCCTCATTAGAATAAATAGACTGAATGATGTGCCCTCATTAGAACAGATAGACTGAATTATGCACCCTCATTAGAAAAGACAGACTGAATTATGCACCCTCATTAGAACAGATAGACTGAATTATGCACCCTCATTAGAACAGATAGATTGAATGATGCACCCTCATTAGAACAGATGGACTGAATTATGCACCCTCATTAGAACAGATAGACTGAATGATGTATCCTCATTAGAACAGATAGACTGAATGATGTATCCTCATTAGAACAGATGGACTGAATTATGCACCCTCATTAGAACAGATAGACTGAATGATGTATCCTCATTAGAACCGGTAGACTGAATTATGCACCTTCATTAGAACAGATAGACTGAATTATGCACCCTCATTGGAACAGATAGACTGAATTATGCACCCTCATTAGAACAGATAGACTGAATTATGCACCCTCATTAGAACAGATAGACTGAATGATGTATCCTCATTAGAACATATAGACTGAATGATGTATCCTCGTTAGAACAGATAGACTGAATTATGCACCCTCATTAGAACAGATAAACTGAATGATGTACCCTTATTAAAACAGATAGACTGAATGATGCACCCTAATTAGAACAGATAGACTGAATGATGTACCATCATTAGAACAGAGAGACTGAATGATCTACCCTCATTAGAACAGATAGACTGAATGATGTATCCTCATTAGAACAGACAGACTGAACTATGCACCCTCATTAGAACAGATAGACTGAATGATATATCCTCATTAGATCAGATAGACTGAATAATGCACCCTCATTATAACAGATAGACTGAATGATGTACTCTTATTACAACAGATAGACTGAATCATGTACCCTCATTAGAACAGATAGACTGAATCATGTACCATCATTAGAACAGATAGACAGAATGATGCACCCTCATTGGAACAGATAGACTGAATGATGTACCCTCATTAGAACAGAAAAACCGAATGATGCACCCTCATTAGAATAGATTGGCTGAATCCTGTACCCTCATTAGAACAGATAGATTGGATGATGCACCCTCATTAGAACAGATGGACTGAATAATGTACCCTCATTAGAACAGATAGACTGAAGGATGTACCCTCATTAGAACGGATAGACTGAATGATGCACCCTCATTAGAACAGATAGACTGACTGATGTACCTCATTAGAACAGATGGGCTGAATCCTGTACCCTCATTAGAACAGATAGACTGAATGGTGTACCCTCATTAGAACGGATAGACTGAATGATGCACCCTCATTAGAACAGATAGACTGAATGATGTACCCTCATTAGAACAGATATACTGAATGGTGTACCCTCATTAGAACGGATAGACTGAATGATGCACCCTCATTAGAACAAATAGCTTGAATGATGTACCCTCATTAGAACAGATAGACTGAATGATGTATCATTAGAATAGATAGACTGAATGATGTACCCTCATTAGAACAAATAGCTTGAATGATGTACCCTCATTAGAACAGATAGACTGAATGATGTATCATTAGAACAGATAGACTGAATGAGGTACCCTCATTAGAATAGATATACTGAATGATGCACCCTCATTAGAACAGATAGACTGAATGATGTATCATTAGAACAGATAGACTGAATGAGGTACCCTCATTAGAATAGATATACTGAATGATGCACCCTCATTAGAACAGATAGACTGAATGATGTACCCTCATTAGAACATATATACTGAATGATGTACCCTCATTAGAACAGATAGACTGAATGATGTACCCTCATTAGAACAGATATACTGAATGATGCATCATTAGAATAGATAGACTGAATGATGTACCCTCATTAGAACACATAGACTGAATGATGTACCCTCATTAGAACACATAGACTGAATCATGTACCCTCATTAGAACAGATAGACTGAATGATGTATCATTAGAACAGATAGACTGAATGATGTACCCTCATTAGAATAGATAGACTGAATGATGTACCCTCATTAGAACAGATAGACTGAATGATGTACCCTCATTAGAACAGATGGGCTGAATCCTGTACCCTCATTAGAACAGATGGGCTGAATCCTGTACCCTCATTAGAACAGATAGACTGAATGATGCACCCTCATTAGAACAGATATACTGACTGATGTATCATTAGAATAGATAGACTGAATGATGTACCTTCATTAGAACAAATAGATTGAATGATGTACCTTCATTAGAACAAATAGATTGAATGATGTACCCTCATTAGAACAGATAGACTGAATGATGTATCCTCATTAGAACAGATAAACTGAATTATGCACCCTCATTAGAACAGATAGACTGAATGATGTACCCTCATTAGAACAAATAGACTGAATGATGTACCCTCATTAGAACAGATAGACTGAATGATGTACCCTCATTAGAACAGATAGACTGAATGATGTATCATTAGAACAGATAGACTGAATGATGTACCCTCATTAGAATAAATAGACTGAATGATGTGCCCTCATTAGAACAGATAGACTGAATTATGCACCCTCATTAGAAAAGACAGACTGAATTATGCACCCTCATTAGAACAGATAGACTGAATTATGCACCCTCATTAGAACAGATAGATTGAATGATGCACCCTCATTAGAACAGATGGACTGAATTATGCACCCTCATTAGAACAGATAGACTGAATGATGTATCCTCATTAGAACAGATAGACTGAATGATGTATCCTCATTAGAACAGATGGACTGAATTATGCACCCTCATTAGAACAGATAGACTGAATGATGTATCCTCATTAGAACCGGTAGACTGAATTATGCACCTTCATTAGAACAGATAGACTGAATTATGCACCCTCATTGGAACAGATAGACTGAATTATGCACCCTCATTAGAACAGATAGACTGAATTATGCACCCTCATTAGAACAGATAGACTGAATGATGTATCCTCATTAGAACATATAGACTGAATGATGTATCCTCGTTAGAACAGATAGACTGAATTATGCACCCTCATTAGAACAGATAAACTGAATGATGTACCCTTATTAAAACAGATAGACTGAATGATGCACCCTAATTAGAACAGATAGACTGAATGATGTACCATCATTAGAACAGAGAGACTGAATGATCTACCCTCATTAGAACAGATAGACTGAATGATGTATCCTCATTAGAACAGACAGACTGAACTATGCACCCTCATTAGAACAGATAGACTGAATGATATATCCTCATTAGATCAGATAGACTGAATAATGCACCCTCATTATAACAGATAGACTGAATGATGTACTCTTATTACAACAGATAGACTGAATCATGTACCCTCATTAGAACAGATAGACTGAATCATGTACCATCATTAGAACAGATAGACAGAATGATGCACCCTCATTGGAACAGATAGACTGAATGATGTACCCTCATTAGAACAGAAAAACCGAATGATGCACCCTCATTAGAATAGATTGGCTGAATCCTGTACCCTCATTAGAACAGATAGATTGGATGATGCACCCTCATTAGAACAGATGGACTGAATAATGTACCCTCATTAGAACAGATAGACTGAATGATGTACCCTCATTAGAACGGATAGACTGAATGATGCACCCTCATTAGAACAGATAGACTGACTGATGTACCTCATTAGAACAGATGGGCTGAATCCTGTACCCTCATTAGAACAGATAGACTGAATGGTGTACCCTCATTAGAACGGATAGACTGAATGATGCACCCTCATTAGAACAGATAGACTGAATGATGTACCCTCATTAGAACAGATATACTGAATGGTGTACCCTCATTAGAACGGATAGACTGAATGATGCACCCTCATTAGAACAAATAGCTTGAATGATGTACCCTCATTAGAACAGATAGACTGAATGATGTATCATTAGAATAGATAGACTGAATGATGTACCCTCATTAGAACAAATAGCTTGAATGATGTACCCTCATTAGAACAGATAGACTGAATGATGTATCATTAGAACAGATAGACTGAATGAGGTACCCTCATTAGAATAGATATACTGAATGATGCACCCTCATTAGAACAGATAGACTGAATGATGTATCATTAGAACAGATAGACTGAATGAGGTACCCTCATTAGAATAGATATACTGAATGATGCACCCTCATTAGAACAGATAGACTGAATGATGTACCCTCATTAGAACATATATACTGAATGATGTACCCTCATTAGAACAGATAGACTGAATGATGTACCCTCATTAGAACAGATATACTGAATGATGCATCATTAGAATAGATAGACTGAATGATGTACCCTCATTAGAACACATAGACTGAATGATGTACCCTCATTAGAACACATAGACTGAATCATGTACCCTCATTAGAACAGATAGACTGAATGATGTATCATTAGAACAGATAGACTGAATGATGTACCCTCATTAGAATAGATAGACTGAATGATGTACCCTCATTAGAACAGATAGACTGAATGATGTACCCTCATTAGAACAGATGGGCTGAATCCTGTACCCTCATTAGAACAGATGGGCTGAATCCTGTACCCTCATTAGAACAGATAGACTGAATGATGCACCCTCATTAGAACAGATATACTGACTGATGTATCATTAGAATAGATAGACTGAATGATGTACCTTCATTAGAACAAATAGATTGAATGATGTACCTTCATTAGAACAAATAGATTGAATGATGTACCCTCATTAGAACAGATAGACTGAATGATGTACCATCATTAGAACAGATAGACTGAATGATGTACCCTCATTAGAACAAATAGACTGAATGATGTACCCTCATTAGAACAGATAGACTGAATGATGTACCCTCATTAGAACAGATATACTGAATGATGTACCCTCATTAGAACAGATAGACTGAATGATGTACCCTCATTGGAACAGATATACTGAATGATGTATCATTAGAATGGATAGACTGAATGATGTACCCTCATTAGAACAAATAGACTGAATGATGCACCCTCATTAGAACAAATAGACTGAATGATGTACCTCATTAGAATAGATAGACTGAATGATGTACCCTCATTAGAACAGATAGACTGAATGATGTACCCTCATTAGAACAAATAGACTGAATGATGCACCCTCATTAGAACAGATAGACTGAATGATGTATCATTAGATCAGATAGACTGAATGATGTACCCTCATTAGAACAAATAGACTGAATGATGTACCCTCATTAGAATGGATAGACTGAATGATGTACCCTCATTAGCACAAATAGACTGAATGATGCACCCTCATTAGAACAGATAGACTGAATGATGCATCCTCATTTGAACAGATGGGCTGAATGATGTACCCTCATTAGAACAGATAGACTAAATGATGCACCCTCATTAGAACAGATAGACTGAATGATGTATCCTCATTAGAACAGATAGACTGAATGATGCATCCTCATTTGCACAGATGGGCTGAATGATGTACCCTCATTAGAACAGATAGACTGAATGATGTACCCTCATTAGCACAAATAGACTGAATGATGCACCCTCATTAGAACAGATAGACTGAATGATGCATCCTCATTTAAACAGATGGGCTGAATGATGTACCCTCATTAGAACAGATAGACTAAATGATGCACCCTCATTAGAACAGATAGACTGAATGATGTATCCTCATTAGAACAGATAGACTGAATGATGCATCCTCATTTGCACAGATGGGCTGAATGATGTACATTCATTAGAACAGATAGACTAAATGATGCACCCTCATTAGAACAGATAGACTGAATGATGCACCCTCATTAGAACAAATATATTTATCATACACTGGTATTATTTCTATATGATCCAAATAGAAACACTCGGTGCTTGCTACCCTTATTGAGCATGACTGGGGTAAATTTCAAATGAAAGTAACCAATTACAATCTCCTCAGACTTTTTGCTATCAATTGCAATTAAAATCCGAAAATAATATGAATGGCATACATGATTATTATGTTAGTGAATTAAGCGATGTATAGTTTGGTTGATGCTAGTTTATCTACTGCTGAATGCTCGTGTCTGTCAATTGCAACATAACTCTCCAGAAGGACTTCTTAACTGTGTAGTAGTAGTAGTAGTAGTAGTAGTAGTAGTAGTAGTAGTAGTAGTAGTAGTAGTAGTAGTAGTGGTAGTGGTAGTGGTAGTGGTGGTAGTAGTAGTAGTAGTAGTAGTAGTAGTAGTAGTAGTAGTAGTAGTAGTAGTAGTAGTAGTAGTAGTAGTAGTGGTAGTGGTAGTAGTAGTAGTATTAGTAGTAGTAGTAGTAGTAGTAGTAGTAGTAGTAGTAGTAGTAGTAGTAGTAGTAGTAGTAGTAGTAGTAGTAGTAGTAGTAGTAGTAGTAGTAGTAGTAGTAGTAGTAGTAGACGTTGTATTGCTTAATACAAGTAGAATTTATGTCAAAATTGTAACAGTACCAAATATGTCATTATCGTTTATTGCCATCTGTCATCTTAATTGTTGATGTTTTAGTCTAACAAGTCATCAATTGTATATTGCTGTTGTATTTTGTAGCAAAGGGACGATATCTTCCACGCATTCCAATCAATCTACAGCATCAAAGTCCGCGTGCACTCTGGGAATGTACTTTAGGGTAAGTACACACACGGAGTGAAACCATGAAACGTCTTATGGAGTCACAGTACGTGGCCATAATATAGGGGCCATGTTTAATACATACATGGTCACAAATGCTGCTGTATCAGAGGTATCGCACGGATTCAGTAAGATCTCAGTTAGTCTCAGATTCAGTAAGATCTCAGCTTCAGTAAAATCTCAACTGGACTGAGTTTCAGTAAGATCTCAGCTTCAGTAAGATCTCAGCTTCAGTAAGATGTCAGCTTCAGTAAGATCTCAGCTTCAGTAACATCTCAGCTTCAGCAACATCTCAGCTTCAGTAAGATCTCAGCTTAAGTAAGAGCTCAGCTTCAGTACGATCCCAGCTTAAGTAAGAGCTCAGCTTGAGTAAGATCTCAGCTGGTCTACGCTTCAGAGATCTATTATCCCTAACCGTCTAGTCAATGGACCGTTTCAGTTTTATCTATGCCCCACCCATCTCTATCTAAGCTCCACCCACACCTCGCTCGCGTTGGGACTATTGATCTCTGAACTTCCTGACTATCAATTTCCAGAAAACTGTAGGTCTACAGGTAAGCTGTCGAATATTATGAAACTAATTTGGCTGGGTGGTGTTGTTGCATATGGCAGCAACAGCATCCAGTCGAATAAGTTTCAAAATATTCAACAGCATGTTTCTTAAATAGCAAAAACATACAATTCGTACAACGTATCGGACTATTAAGCGTTAAAGACGGGCATAATCGAATCATTCATGACGTCATGATTATGACATCAGCATTCACGTTGCGTAGTTGACTAAGACGTCATATGATTGAGTGAGGAAATGGATTTATGAATTCTGATCAGTTTCTCATCATTTGACATTACGTGGGCATGGTAACCTTTTCTAACAGGGCTCGGTTTCTAACAAGCGGCCCTTTTTCGCCCAATCGGTTATATATGACATTCTCGTGTGGTAATGTGGCAACAAATATAACAAATCAGCTTCATAGTCATGACTCCCGAGTCTCCAGGCCACAGAGGGAGGTAGTGATTTCTGGATGCGAAAGTTACCACACTATCTTAGCATGTATGCCTTGTACTCGTGTGCAAATATTGATACTGACATAGAATTGCTGGCGAAATCTGAGATAACATATATTTATGTATTTAACCATGAATTATATTTCGTGTTCAGGCTCTTACTGCATTGATATTGTGTCTCTGTTTTACCATTGCAGAGATCGCTGGCAGATCTCCTGCTGAAAATGTCCAAATCAAAGCCATGGTTTGTCAGGTAAGGGAGTGATCCAATTTTAGCTATGCTCCGCCCATCTCTACGTAAGCTCCACCCACACGCCGCTCGTGTTGGTATCGATCCATGAACTCACTGACTATCAATTTTCAGAAAACTATGCAGGTAAGCTGTTGAATATTTTAAAAATAATTTGACTGGTTACTGTTGCTTCCTATGGCAGTAACGGCGCCCAGCCAAATTAGTTTCAAAATATTCAACAGCATGTTTATTAAATAGTAAAGACATACGATTTGTACAACAACGCTTAGTTCGTCATCAATTACGCGTTCGTGACGAACATTTCTTCGTCATTCATGACCTAATTGATTATGACGTCATCATACACATCAAGTAGTTGATTATGTCGTCATATGACTGATGGATAAACTGGAAAGGTCCAGTGCAGCGTCTCCTAATGCGATAAGATACATGTGCTTTAGCGGCCACCCGCATTTCCACGCCACATACATCGTCTGTCTTAAACACTACCTTCATGTGGTGACATCTACCGTCTGTCTTAATCACTAGCTTCATGTGGAAACATCTACCGTCTGTCCTAAATACTACCTTCATGTGGTGATATATACCATCTGTCTTAAACACTACGTTCATGTGGTGACATCTATCGTCTCTCTTAAACACTACCTTCATGTGGAGACATATACAGTCTGTCTTAAACACTACCTTCATGTGGTGACATCTACCGTCTGTCTTAATCACTACCTTCATGTGGTGACATCTACTGTCTGTCTTAACCACTACCGTCATGTGGTGACATCTACTGTGTGTCTTAAACACTACCTTCATGTGGTGACATCTATCGTCTGTCTTAAACACTACCTTCATGTGGTGACATCTACTGTCTGTCTTAACCACTACATTCATGTGGTGACATCTACCGTCTGTCTTAAACACTACCTTCATGTGGTGACATCTACCGCCTGTCTTAATCACTACCTTCATGTGGTGACATCTACAGTCTATCTTAAACACTACCTTCATGTGGTGACATCTACTGTCTATCTTAACCACTACATTCATGTGCTGAGATCTACCGTCTGTCTTAAACACTACCTTCATGTGGTGACATCTATTGTCTGTCTTAAACACTACCTTCATGTGGTGACATCTATTGTCTGTCTTAACCACTAGCTTCATGTGGAGACATCTATCGTCTGTCTTAAACACTACCTTCATGTGGTGACATCTACCGTCTGTCTTAATCACTAGCTTCATGTGGAGACATCTATCGTCTGTCTTAAACACTACCTTCATGTGTTGACATCAACCGTCTGTCTTAACCACTACATAGATGTGGGGACATCTACCGTCTGTCTTAACCACTACCTTCATGTGGTGACATCTATCGTCTGTCTTAAACACTACGTTCATATGGAGACATCTACCGTCTGTCTTAACCACTACCATCATGTGGTGACATCTACAGTCTGTCTTTCCCACTACATTCATGTGGTGACATCTACCGTCTGTCTTAACCACTACCTTCATGTGGTGACATCTACAGTCTATCTTAAACACTACCTTCATGTGGTGACATCTACAGTCTGTCTTAACCACTACATTCATGTGGTGACATCTACAGTCTATCTTAAACACTACCTTCATGTGGTGACATCTACAGTCTGTCTTAACCACTACATTCATGTGGTAACATCTATTGTCTGTCTTAACCACTAGCTTCATGTGGAGACATCTATCGTCTGTCTTAAACACTACCTTCATGTGGTGACATCTACCGTCTGTCTTAATCACTAGCTTCATGTGGAGACATCTATCGTCTGTCTTAATCACTAGCTTCACGTGGAGGCATCTACCGTCTGTCTTAACCACTAGCTTCATGTGGAGACATCTATCGTCTGTCTTAAACACTACCTTCATGTGTTGACATCAACCGTCTGTCTTAACCACTACATAGATGTGGGGACATCTACCCTCTGTCTTAACCACTACCTTCATGTGGTGACATCTATCGTCTGTCTTAAACACTACGTTCATATGGAGACATCTACCGTCTGTCTTAACCACTACCATCATGTGGTGACATCTACAGTCTGTCTTTCCCACTACATTCATGTGGTGACATCTACCGTCTGTCTTAACCACTACCTTCATGTGGTGACATCTACAGTCTATCTTAAACACTACCTTCATGTGGTGACATCTACAGTCTGTCTTAACCACTACATTCATGTGGTAACATCTACCGTCTGTCTTAACCACTAGCTTCATGTGGGGACATCTACCGTCTGTCTTAACCACTACCCTCATGTGGTGACATCTCCAGTCTGTCTTAACCACTACCTTCATGTGGTGACATCTATCGTCTGTCTTAACCACTAACTTCATGTGGGGACATCTACCGTCTGTCTTAAACACTACCTTCATGTGGTGACATCTATCGTCTGTCTTAACCACTACCTTCATGTGGTGTCATCTATCGTCTGTCTTAATCACTACCCTCATGTGGAGACATCTACCCTCTGTCTTAACCACTACCTTCATGTGGAGACGAACATCATACAGAGCACGTGTTACGATTTGCCACGCTAAAACTCATTTCATATTAGTTTAAGAATAACGGTGCATTTCCATGTGGGGTGATGATGGCGTGTTATGGCTACTAAAAGCATGGATAGATGCCTCACAGAAGAATGATATGACTCATGAATTATGTAAAAAAGACATTCGCGACCATCACCTGATGGAATACCATTCCTTGATCATGTATATAAGATGGTACGGCATATCAAGCAATCCGGCACTGACTTTCAGGTTTATTACCCACGTGAAAGAGCTCGAATAAATATATTATTTTAGAATAATAGAAGAATAGCATATGGTTATTGTTTGATGATATGCAAACTGTGATGGACAGTTCGTAATGTTGGGCCGTTGTTATTGATGATGAACATGTCACCGTCTGCCGTATTCATATCGATAATGACGCCTTCCTAGCTGCAGGTAGCAGCTAAAAAAACGTACATTTAGTCAGTCAGTCAGTCAGTCAGTCAGTCAGTCAGTCAGTCAGTCAGTCAGTCAGTCAGTCAGTCAGTCAGTCAGCCATCCAGCCATCCAGCCATCCAGCCAGTCAGCCAGTCAGCTTGCCAGCCAGCCAGCCAGCCAGCCACAAAAACCTATTCCGGGATGGATCTAAAAATCTACTGCTCCGATTTGAATCAAATATGAGCATTAGGAATGAACCTGCCGTGCAAGAGGATTTCCAGACTTTGACCCTAATCCTAATAAAAGGACCCGGATCCACATCGGATCAAATTCTGGATCTATTGATATCTCCGAAACTACTAGTCCGATTTGGCTCAAATTCTGGCTGGGTGTAATCAACCACTAGGATTCTACAACTTTCGGTGCGATACGAAGAAATGTGGGGAAGAAAATCCTGAAATCCCAAAACATTTTACTCGACAAGAACAAGAGGGCGAGGGTTGGCAAGCAATCGTTATCAGTGTTGATAACGGAGCTAGATATGGCACTATGTATTGTAACGTCAGCCTATATGAGACATAATATGAGACATAATTGATTATGAAGTCATATACTTGAATGGCAGAGCATTCACTCATTCTGCGCGCAGCACCATGACAGCACAAAGCCCTCGGTACCTTGTACACGCGACATCACAATGGAGGCCCTGCCACATGAGGGCACAGATGCGTGGAAACATTATACACACGACAACACGAGGAAACCACTGTCTCATGGCAACTAGTTTTGTTATAAGTGACCAATGTGTTACCATCACCTAATGCATTCACAAGTTTTAATTCTGCTCATTACTTTTCTGAACTACCACTAGCCAAGTGAACTACCATTACCCAAGTGAACTACCACTAGCCAAGTGAACTACCACTAGCCAAGTGAACTACCACTAGCCAAGTGAACTACCACTGGCCAAGTGAACTACCCCTAGCCAAGTGAACTACCACTAGCCAAGTGAATTACCACTAGCCAACTGAACTACCACTAACCAAGTGAACTACCACTAGGCAAGTGAACTACCACTAGCCAACTGAACTACCACTAGCCAAGTGACTACCACTTGTCAATTTAACTACCACTAGCCAAGTGAACTACCACAGCTGACATTACTATGCAGCTGACATTGTTATGCAGCTGACATTACTATACAGCTGACATCACTATGTAGCTGATATTACTATACAGTTGACATTACTATACAGCTGACATTGCTATACAGCTGACATTACTATACAGCTGACATTACTATAAAGCTGACATTACTATACGCATGATATTACTATACAGCTGACATTACTATGCAGCTGATATTACTATACAGCTGACATTACTATGCAGCTGAAATTAGTATACAGCTGACATTACTATATGCATGATATTACTATACAGCTGACATTACTATGCAGCTGACATTATTATGCACCTACATGTATATTACTATACAGCTTACATTACTATACAGCTGACATTACTATACAGCTGACATTACTATGCAGCTGACATTACTATACAGCTGACATTACTATACAGCTGACATTACTATACAGCTGAACTTACTATACAGCGGAAACAATTCTGAGAATTTAATTCCTTCATTGCGAAGTTTCCATAAGCATCCTGCAGATTAATATATAAATATTATTGTAAAATAACCGAATCACATAATTCTAGAAAAATATTACGTCTAATGTGGCTAAGTTCAGCCTTAGTATAGGTTTCATAGGAACATAGTCGCATAGTCAGCTCGTTCTTGAGTTCATTGTACATTTGAGTGTGCTCATTCTTGAGTTCTTTGCACATTTGAATGTGTTTATTCTTGAGTTCATTGTACATTTGAGTGCGTTCATTCTTGAGTTCATTGTACATTTGAGTGTGTTCATTCTTGAGTTCATTGTACATTTGAGTGTGTTCATTCTTGAGTTCATTGTACGTTTGAGTGTTTTCTTTCTTGAGTTCATTGTATATTTGAGTGTGTTCATTCTTGAGTTCATTGTACATTTGAGTGTGTTCATTCTTGAGTTCATTGTACATTTGAGTGTGTTCATTCTTGAGTTCATTGTACATTTGAGTGTGTTCATTCTTGAGTTCATTGTACATTTGACTGGCCCATTCACGCTAAGAGAAGACAAAGTCTGTTATGATGAGGCATTCTTCTTGCAGGTGTTTGAGAGCTAACAACGATAATGCTCCTGACGAGTTTGATACAGAGCTAGTTCAGAGACAGGTCCTGTGCACTGGTCTGATGGAGGTGGCGCGCATCAGAAAAGAGGGATATGCTGTCCGATTGTCTTTCGCAGACTTTGTTGAATCGTAAGTAGTAGTAGTAGTAGTAGTAGTAGTAGTAGTAGTAGTAGTAGTAGTAGTAGTAGTAGTAGTAGTAGTAGTAGTAGTAGTAGCAGCAGCAATAGCAGCAGCAGCAGCAGTAGCAGCCGAGCAGCAGCAGCAGCAGCAGCAGCAGCAGCATCAGCAGCAGCAGCAGCAGCAGCAGCAGCAACAGCAGCAGCAGTAGTAGTAGTAGTAGTAGTAGTAGTAGCAGCAGTCGTAGCAGTAGTAATTGTCGCAAAGAGGTGCAACCATGACCATTTCAAGTCTTTATATATATAATTGCATGCTATAGAAAAGTGAGTGTATGGCGTGTCTCAAACATCTCGCCAGCTGACTGTTGGTTTGTTTTAGCTACAAGGACCTACAGTTTGGCCAGGCTACGGATGTTCACCCTACTCCAGAGAACTGTCAGGCGATATTGACTGACGTCAGCGAACATGGATACGCTATTGGAAAATCAAAGGTAATTATGACGTCATATGTGAAAGTTTTATAATAATTTATATATATGTTTTAAATTCTAGCCAATGCAAAATTCGCTGATTAGTCCAGTTTGTTCGGCTTGTCCTAATTATCTGTCAACAGTGTGTACGAATGCGTATGCGTGTGCGTGCGCCCATACGCCCGTGTGTCCGTCCGTGCGTCCGTGCGAGTGTACGTCCCAGCGTGTATATATATATATATATATATATATATATATATATATATATATATATATATATATATATATATATATATATATATATATATATATATATATATATATATATATATATATATATATATATATATATATATATATATTTAGTAACAGCATCCCCTGCACCTGCACGCTCAACCACGTACGCACACACGCACAACATGTGTACGGGTCTGTTTACTATGCAGTCGGCCTATGTAAATTGTCAATAAGAAACAAGGAGCTAAAATAATTATTTGTGAAGCATTCGTTCGTGACGGCATAATCATGGTTAATAATATGGTGCGTCAGGACTTTAATTACACGCCACGGTAGCGACCTAATTAATAAAATAAAAACTAGTTATTTTTTTACCGTTGAGCTCTATGATATATAGCGGGTCTATGTTAATTAGTTAGTGGTGGCGGTAGGGCGGGTAGGTGGCGCGTGCCTCAGTTATGGTAACAGTACTGGTATATGATATTATGACTATGACTATGTCAAGGTAGGCTCGCGATTAACCACTGAACCGATACACCGCGTAGTAAGTAATTTGACTGAAAGTTTGTTGACATTGAGAGTAACAAATTCAAGTGAAACGTGCCAGCTGTTATTATTTAGGCGTGTTTAACGATTGAGATGTTGAACAGCCAACACCGGCCCCTGTAGTGGTGTTGAGGAATGTTCATTTGTAGGTCGGGAGAAAACTATTTTTGAGATTTTACCACTGGAATGACTGGTTCGATAGCCGAGCCAATTCATTCCAGTGGTAAATTCTAAAAAAAATGCTCTTCTCTTGGCCTTCAAATGAACTTCAATAAGCAAATATATAGATTTTCTGCATCAAAGTTCGTCATTAAAAAAACAGTAAAACTAAAATATAACCCAACGCATACTGGTGAATATTATGAACATAACTAGATTCGACTGTCTTCCAATCAAATTATGTTCAAAATATTCAGCACATTTCTTAAATCAAGTTGCAATGTGTAATAACTAACACGTTTCTTTTTTGGAAAAAATTTGCATATGGCATAGTAATTTTAAGTTATTTCCGAGCTGTAGCGGTACTGTAGCTGGTCACGCTTGAGTGGAGCGTGATTTACATAAGGAAATAGTCATTCTATGTCATTCTGAGCGATCAAAGATTATTATTCAAACTGACTGATCTCACAAGAGGAGTAAGGAAGACAAACCCGGAAACTTATGAGAAAGTTTGAAAATCAATTATACGCTGAGAATGTTGATACTCGCGGACCATAGTTAGTTTTATATATAATGTCATTTGTTCTAAGACGAGTTTTTGTGTCTGTCATAGAATGCGTGAAAGTTTAGTCAAGAAGAGTGTCACCAGTTTTGATTTATTTTTATGGCTATGTACGGCTTATCACAATACACATTCCTGGCCGGATCTTGTAGACTATAAGCAGTTCCGTTAGCGCGATGCTTGACAGGACTGCTTCCACAAACCCATCGTGCGCGGGCTCATCCACGATCAGCCTGTCTTCCTATGTCAGTCACGAGCAAACACATAGTTCTATATCAGCCAGTGTTAGCTCATCTAGTGATGAGAATAATAACAATAACTTCTGTGCTGACGTTTCGCAGATCTATATGACAGTCCGAAACAGCAAGCTACTGGGCGAACTCCTGAAGAATAAACGCGAGAGAAGAGCTGAGCTAGAACGTCTTATGATGTCACAGACCAGTAGCTCTTCTGATGACTTGCAGAGAATTGACGCCGCCAGTAACAGCGAACACGACAGTATTGCAGGGCTGGATAGAAGTTCAGAGAATTCCAGTACCCCGAGATACATCCCGAACAATCCACCTCCCGGCCTTTACCCGGCACGGAACCTGTCCAATGAGCCGGCTAGAGAAGAATCCAGACAGTCAACTCCGACTGCGGTGAGTAGGAAATAATAATAATAATAATAATAATAATAAAAATAATAATAATAATAATAATAATAATAATAATAATAATAATAATCCATCTCTCTGTCCTTCCTCTATTCACTCTGTCCCCTCTCCCCCGCACACCCACCTGCTTTATCTTATTGTGTCTATACCTCCGTCTCTCTCTCTCTCTCTCTCTCTCTCTCTCTCTCTCTCTCTCTCTCTCTCTCTCTCTCTCTCTCTCTCTCTCTCTCTCTCTCTCTCTCTCTCTCTCTCTCTCTCTCTCTCTCTCTCTCTCTCTCTCTCTCTCTCTCTCTCTCTCTCTCTCTCTCTCCATCTCTTATTGTTGTTATTGTTGTTGTTGTTGTTGTTGTTGTTGTTATTGTTGTTGTTGTTATTGTTGTTGTTGCTGGTGTTGTTGTTGTTGTTGTTGTTGTTGTTGTTGTTGTTTTGCTGGCTCCTTATTTTCTGTATCGCTTTAATGCAATATTATTGTAGTCTCCCTCTCCCAATAATATTTTTTTTAAAGCATCCTTTCTAAACATTTTGAGTTTTACATGACTTATATTGCACTTTGGAGGAAATGTTCAAATCGAGGTTTAACTTTACTAATATAACATTTTTTTGTTTGCAGAACATTGGCTTGCAAGAGAACTCTCCCAGTTCGTCGCAACAAAAGAATCTTTCAAACCCGTCTGCATCAAGCGCGCGCGCCTCAGAAAGGGAGCTCCAGGAAGAGAGACAAGCACTGGATGAGTGAGTATATTTGATACACCGATTAGCTATATATGCGTGCGTGCGTGTGTGCATGTGTCAGTGCGGTCGCGTGTGCGTGTGTGCGTACGTTCTGTGTTCAATTGCGAAGTAATATTGATTGGAGCATTTTTAAAGCATGCTTTTACAAAATGTACACACTGGCAAAATGGCAGCACAATTTATGTCAGTAGATTTATGCTTTTGACCCAAAGATCTACTCCAAACTGAGAAATCGAAATATATCATTTTCATATTAGAAATATTCGGTTTCTGCGCGCGTCTTTGATGTACCTCGGGTGTACATTGCTTCTACGCTAGCCGCTTCGAAAGATATGTCGTTCATATTTCCATTATCCTTCTTAGTTATAGAGGCAACCACGTCTAGTTTTGCTTTGTCAAGTGTTCCACTTTAGAATCCGTTACCAGATTTCATAATTTTGCATCTCATTCTTCATCCGGGATTCTACCTCTGGTAGGAGCAGATTGCCATTGTTTCCAGCTACGGTGAGATAGTCCACGGCCTCAGGCGGGAACTGGATTCGCCGGTTTAGAGCCCTGACAACTACATCAACCTGCCTCAGAATTATGTGTTTTCTGGATGTTAGAAACACTACCCCCATCCTAATCCTTATTGTCCCATGGGAATAGTCCACAAAAGTAACTGCGTACAATTTAACAAACTAAGTCAATGGGCTACAACAAATTCTGGCTCTCCGTTATCAGTCATTAGAATAAAATATATTGTGCACATGAGACCAGCCATTGCATATGGCATGGTTTTATGATGGCGTGGGGTGTGCAACAAAAAGCAATCTTCAGAAAGTGGGGGAAACAAACACTATCAATGACTAAAATGATGAGAACCCATTGCAGCGATCGAAACAGCAAATGTACTGTAGTCTATGAAGGACATAAATAATTACAAGAGCCGTACCCTACATCAACTGTGTCAAGCGTTTACAAAGATATCCTAACCAACCAACCATTGAAGGGGTGACTGAAATGAACAAGCTTCGTCCATAAAGCAAGGTAGCATGGGGAATCATTGCTAACTCTCCAAAGACAGAATCTTGTACGCAGTTCACACACACGATCTCAGTGTCGACAAACTATTTATGCCATTCCTGAAATTGATGTGAAAGCAGAACTTAATGTGCATTACATACAAGAATTAATTCCAGAAATGTTGGCTGCAAACTTTCTTGAATACGAGTATCTGCAGAAAACTGGAGGACAAAGAATATCAGGATCCACACTTATAAGGAAAGTTAACCACAAAATAAAAGGAAATGAAAGATATCACGGAAGGAACATGGATCATGATACCAATAAGACGCAAGAAATGGTGACGTAATTATTCCCAATGATGCAAACTCACACTACAGTGGATCCTAGTACTCTGTCCAGGAGAGGAGGCCGCATATGAACTCGACAAAAAGGGTGCCCAAAATCGTATTGAAAATCATGTGAGCCATAGGGTACTTATGTCTAGCATCAAAGCCAGCATGCTGAAATATTGGAAGATGATGCGCAAACAGTACAATACTCGTGTGCTTATTATAATCTGGCGCTTAAAGAACACATATAGATTTCCTACTTGAAATTTGGATACAATAATCCGAAACAACATCTGTATCAAAAACTCAAGATTGGATGCCTCAATGTGTTCTCGGTCGCCTCTTTCCTTCTGCCGTGTTTATTGTATAACGAAGAACGAGGTTGTCCAAGCATCTATATATCACATTGCGGACTTCTTCAGGTGCAAGGTATTTATCTAGGATGTTTTTCACCAGGTGACATGTAACCGAGCCATATGTATTGGCCATATCAAGCCAGTTTACATTGTCCTGGCTCTAGCTACTTGGAGGGGTTACATTGAACATGATCTCTGTACACCTTGATATTCTAATCATTGCTCAATTCCGCATATAAGGGATCCACACTTTAGTTTGACAGCATTTTTAGATGCCTTGCTGCTCTAATGACGATCACCTGACTCTTACCATTCAGCGGCGAGATGGTTTTTAATTGGTTTATAGCTTTGACATCTCCTTTGCATAAGATCCGTCTGCCCCTTCCTGGAACCTCACATTGCACAGAACAAGCAATAGCTTCTACAAGCACCTCTGCAATATGCGATAACCGGTGCCACGATGCCCAGGTTCTGAACATGACCTTCCTTCCTGAACTGAATTTCTTAATTTGCTGAACCTAAGTTTATGCATCTAACTCGGGACTGCTGGGTCTGGTGCTCCATCTCTTACAATGTTGTCTCTGCTGGATAAAGTGATATCTCTTACAATGTTGTCTCTGCTGGATAAAGCGATATCTCTTGCAACATTGTCTCTGCTGGATAAAGTGATATTCCTTGCAAGGTTTCTCTGCTGGATAAAGTGATATCTCTTGCAATGTTGGCTCTGCTGGATAAAGCGACATATCTTGCAATGTTGTGTCTGCTGGATAAAGCGACATATCTTGCAATGTTGTGTCTGCTGGATAAAGCAATATCTCTTGCAATGTTGTGTCTGCTGAATAAAGCAATATCTCTTGCAATGTTGTGTCTGCTGGATAACGCAATATCTCTTGCAATCTTGTGTCTGCTTGGATAAAGTAATATCTCTTGCAATATTGTGTCTGCTGGATAACGCAATATCTCTTGCAATCTTGTGTCTGTTTGGATAAAGTAGTATCTCTTACAATGGTGTCTCTGCTTGGATAACGCGATATCTCTTGCAATCCTGTGTCTGCTGGATAACATGATATCTCTTGCAATCTTGTCTCTGCTGGATAATGCGATATCTCTTGCAATCCTGTGTCTGCTGGATAAAGCGATATCTCTTGCAATGTTGTGTCTGCTGGATAACGCAATATCTCTTGCAATGTTGTGTCTGCTCGATAACGCAATATCTCTTGCAATGTTGTGTCTCCTGGATAATGCGATATCTCTTCCAATGTTGTGTCTGCTGAATAACTCGATATCTCTTGCAATGTTGTGTCTGCTGGATAAAGCGACATCTCTTGCAATCGTGTCTCTGCTGGATAAAACAACATCTCTTGCAATGCTGTGTCTCCTGGATAAAGCGACATCTCTTGCAATGTTGTGTCTGCTTGGATAAAGCAATATCTCTTGCAAATGTTGTCTCTGGTGGATAACGCGATATCTCATGCAATCTTGTCTCTGCTGGATAAAGCTATATCTCTAGCAATGTTGTCTCTGTTGGATAATGCGATATCGCTTGCAATGTTGTGTCTGCTGGATAAAGCGACATATCTTGCAATGTTGTGTCTGCTGGATAAAGCGACATATCTTGCAATGTTGTGTCTGCTGGATAAAGCGATATCTCTTACAATGTTGTGTCTGCTTGGATAAAGCGATATCTCTTGCAATCTTGTCTCTGCTGGATAAAATGACATCTCTTGCAATGCCGTGTCCGCTAGATAAAGCGACATCTCTATGCTGTGTTGTGTCTGCTTGGATAAAGCGATATCTCTTGCACTGTTGTCTCTGGTGGATAGCGTGATACCTCATGCAATCTTGTCTCCGCTGGATAACGTGATATCTCATGCAATCTTGTCTCTGCTGGATAAAGCGATATCTCTTGCAATGTTGTCTCTGCTGGATAACGCAATATCTCTTGCAATGTTGTGTCTGCTGGATAAAGCGACATCTCTTACAATTTTGTGTCTGCTTGGATAAAGTAATATCTCTTGCAATCTGATCTCTGCTTGGATACTGCGATATCTCTTGCAATCTTGTGTCTGCTGGATAACACGATATCTCTTGTAATGTTGTGTCTGCTAGATAACACGATATCTCTTGCAATCGCATGTCTGTTTGGATGAAGCGATATCTCTTGCAATCACGTGTCTGTTTGGGTAAAGCGATATCTCTTGTAATGTTGTCTCTGCTGGATAAAGCGACATCTCTTGCAATGTTGTGTCTGCTGGATAAAGTGATATCTCTTGCAATGTTGTATCTGCTTGGATAACGCGATACCTCCTGCAATCTTGTGTCTGCTTGGATAAAGCGATATCTCTTCTTTCGTCCGCTCTAGTCGCTTTGCCTCTCCTCGACTAGACATCGGCACATTTTCGTTCAAATTCGCTCTATTTGGCTCAGGTTTATACCATGCTGATCATTGGTAGCGATAATTGGTAGTTGATCTATCTCGTGGCTGTCGAGAAATGCTTATCTGTGCCAAGGTGCCTCATATGAAATGTAGGAATATGGGAGTAATATTTTAACCAAGTTTAATCCCAAGTTTTTAATCGAATGGCTAACTTAATGTCAGCGGGATATTTTCCTCTATGATGATTTGTTTGCAGAATTAAAACCAAATCAGATGGTTTTGAGATATTCTCATTTTAGTGACGTTTTTTTCAAAATCAACAAAAATACGTTGTGAGCCCATCACCACCCACCCCGCTGGTATAATAAGCTACGCTATTCACATTTTGACTTAAGGTAGTGCAACAAGTGCATTTGCAGAGGGCCCCAAAATATTCAGTGCCCCAAAATGTGACACAAGAATTCTTTGTTTGCCCTAATTTCTAGGGCTCCTGTATAGCTTCAAGTTACACACGTAGATGACACACCCATAGTATAGTTCATAAATAAGTTAACACATTTCCTTAACAAAGCAATGTTGAATATGATGTAAAATGTTCTGTTGAATATTTTGAACATAATTGAATCCAATTATATTCATAATATTCAACAGTATTTTTTCGTATTTGAAACCTTTCAAGTTATTTCTGAAATGTACTGCATGAGAGTGATTTATATTTTGTTTTCAGCCGTGTCTGGGATCGTTTCCGGATGATACCGCGGGAGAGAGTGAGCGCTAGTGAACGATACGAGCCTCTTCTCAAATTCCTCAAGTTGGTTTGTTATTTACTGTTGTTTGTGATTGTACTTGGATCGGCAGTGATCAGCAAGACCAGCCTTCTCCTCATGACGTCAGGATTAAGCACGGTAAGACATATGCATAGAGCAATGAAGTCAGCAGTAAGCTGTTAATATTACATAAGAGCATAAATTTTAGTTTACATAGGCGTCCTTCATTGACTGGATAAATATTTTCATAGGCGGACTTCATTGACCGGACCAATATTTACATAGGCGGACTTCATTGACTGGATCAATATTTTCATAGGCGGACTTCATTGACCGGATCAATATTTTCATAGGCGGACTTCATTGACCGGACCAATATTTACATAGGCGGACTTCATTGACTGGACCAATATTTACATAGGTGGACTTCATTTACCGGACCAATATTTACATAGGCGGACTGCATTGACTGGATCAATATTTTCATAGGCGGACTGCATTGACTGGACCCATTTCTTTACATCTGATTATGGAAATGGATAATTCCAGCTTATCCATCAATTATATGACGTCATAGTCGACGTGTGACGTGTAGGCTGAAGTCATAATCAATTACGTGATGGATGACATGGGTAAGTTAATCACGAACACTTAATTTATGACGGACTAAGCGTTGTTGTACGAATTGCATGTCTTTACTATTTAATAAACATGAAACTAATTTAACTGGATGACACTGTTGCTGCCATATCCATATGGAAATTGGTAATCGGAGAGTTCAGAGATAGATCTATCCCAACACGGGCAAAGCTTAGCTAAAGATAGGGGAGCGGGCGGCGTCATAGCTAAATCCAGATTCCTTCATTGCCTGTTTGAGATATCCCGTAAACACGCTGTGATGACGCATGGAATATGCTGATGATCTCGCCGGAAGCACGCGTGTGATGGATGATGCATGGAATATGCTGACGTATCTCGCCGAAAGCACGTTTGTGATGATGCATGGAATATGATGACGTATCTCGCCGGAAGCACGCCTGTGATGATGCATGGAATATGCTGACGTATCTCACCGGAAGCACGCCTGTGATGATGCATGGACTATGCTGACGTATCTCGCCGGAAGCACGCCTGTGAATATGCATAGAATATGCTGACGTATCTCGCCGGAAGCACACCTGTGATGATGCATGGAATATGCTGACGTATCTCGCCGGAAGCACGCCTGTGATGATGCATAGCATATGCTGACGTATCTCGCCGGAAGCACGCCTGTGAAGATGCATGGAATATGCTGACGTATCTCGCCGGAAGCACGCCTGTGATGATGCATGGAATATGCTGACGTATCTCGCCGGAAGCACGCCTGTGATGATGCATGGAATATGCTGACGTATCTCGCCAGAAGCACATTTGTGATGATGCACGGAATATGCTGACGTATCTCGCTGGAAGCACGCCTGTGATGATGCATGGAATATGCTGACGTATCTCGCCGGGAATAATTCCATTGGTCGCCTTCTTATTGGTGCAGAGCAAGCAAATATTTAGTAAATTTATTAATAACCAGTTTATCTGGCATGCTGATGTAGACTGATCTGAATCCATGCGAATCAATGTCGTTGAGAAAGTGTGCGCTCCATACTTCACAGTATTACATCGAGAACAAATTAGTCTGTGAAAAAGAATTGCGCCTTTCATGACAAAGTCGGCCGAACCTGACCTCTGCAGTGACCTTTAGGCCATTTGCAGGCCAAGAGAAAGCATGGCTATCTTTACAAATCTACAACTAGAATGACTGGTTCGATAACCTAGTCAGGCATTCCAGTGGTAAACTTTAAAAAATAGTCATCTCTTGGTCCTGCAAATAGACATTCACTAAGCAAATGTTTTAATTTTTTTGACCAAATTTAGCCGTGAAAGTGTTGCCGCCATGCTGGCAATGGTTCTGAGACCTGTTTGAGTTTAATCATGGCTAGAGACTCGCGTGCAGTTTTACATCAAGAGCAATCGGAGATTGCAGACTCTCTCCCGCCAGTGTTAGCCACATTGTAAAAGGTTTTCGGATTTTCCAGAAAATCTTCGGATTTTTCTGAATTTATCAGAATTTCATGATTTTTTCGAATTTTGGGGAGTTTTTCGCATCACGCCCAAATTTGGGGAATCCTAGTCTATGGTCACAATGTTTTAAAATTCGAGTTCGCCTGCTCGTGTTTGTCAATGGGATATTCTAAGATTGTAAAGCAGCAAGTGTTCTTTATGTTCTCAGAACGATAGCGAGATTAAGAATATCATCTGGACTATGGTTGTGGTGAGCGTGTTATTCCCGTACATATGCTGGTTCCTCGCATACTTCTTCAAGTTCCTGTTTGGGAACACACCTTGGCCTACACTTAAGCTGGCAATATCGGTAAGTTCTGGAATGAAGTCAGCTTCGCCTTAGTATTACATTCGACATTTACACCTTTTACACGCGACTTACAACTAGTGCAAGCCAGTCTGCTGATCTACCAGTCCGGATGTCTGTATGTATGGATGTCTGTCAAATCTTAAAGAAATTTGGCTCAAAAGTTGCGCTTATTAGATAATGAAATGCACGTACACGCACGCACGCACGCACGCACGCACGCACGCACGCACGCACGCACGCACGCACGCACGCACGCACGCACGCACGCACGCACGCACGCACGCACGCACGCACGCACGCACGCACGCACGCGAGCATATACACTCATGCATGTGCGCACGCACACCCAAACACACACACACACGTACGTACGCACACATACGCGCGCGCAGACACACACACGCGCGCGCGTGCGCGCGCACATACACGCAAGTAAATACGCCTACGCACATGAATACACATACGCAACCGTTTTCTCACACCATGTACCGTCTATTCTCTCCGTCTCTTGCAGGTGCTGTTTTTGGAGTTACTACATTCATTCGGTCTGTGTCTGTTTGTGTTTCGTGTCCTGCCACGCATGGATATGATTCGAGGACTTGGATTAATGACAGCTGTGGCGATCATACCAGCGCTTCTCAAAACACTGCTCACGTACTGGGATACAGGTCTGGCCAGGTTAGTGAATCAGTCAGCTTTCTCTCATGGCACAGGTCAGGTTAGTGAATCAGTCAGCTTAGGTTCATGGCACAGGTCAGGTTAGTGAATCAGTCAGCTTAGGTTCATGGCGCAGGCTAGGTTAGTGAATCAATCAGCTTAGGTTCATGTCGCAGGCTAGGTTAATGAATCACTCAGCACAGTATGTCTGCACGTGCAAAGTATGTCTACACGTGCACAGTATGTATACACGTGCACAGTATGTCTTCACCTGCACAGTATGTCTACACGTGCGCAGTATGTCTGCACGTGTACAGTATGCCTTCACGTGCACAGTATATCTGCACGCGCACAGTATGTCTGCACGTGCGGAGTATGTCTGCACGTGTACAGAATGTATGCACGTGCACAGTATGTCTTCATGTGCACAGTATGTCTACACGTGCACAGTATGTCTGCACGTGCATAGTATGTCTGCACGTGCGCAGTATGTCTGTACGTTCACATTCCTGTAATTCTACTGGTGCTCATTAGCCGTGCTACAAAATACCTTCTCGAGCCAACTTAATCTTTTGAGCGTAATTGATTATTGAGAGTTTGGCTATGATGTTACTTTAATCATGTTGTATGTTCTTACCTGCTCAGGTTGTGATGAATCCTCAGCTATGTTACGTTGTGTTCTTACATCCTCAGGTGGAAGCGCTTCGTTGTTAGTTTGCTGTCCTTTGTTGCGCTATGCCTCCAGATAGCTGCTATTCCTGTCAGCATGATGAGTTACATGATAACGACAGAAAAGCGGGCGAAATATCTGAACGATGCCGACAGATTGGAAAACGATAACATAATTCTCCGCGATGTGCAGGAGTCCTTTAGTTTCTCACCAATTGCATGGGAGGTGCCAGTTGCTCTGATTCTTATATCTGTTGCTTACTGGGAAAATTTTGCGGACAAGGATCTCAAAGTTGGCGGCTTCAAACTCAATTTAAACAAATGGAAACGAAACTTGCACGCATGTCGCGAGGGTATCTACATGTTTGTGAGCGCGTGGAAGGTGACATGGACCATTATATTCGCCTATATCTTGATTGGTGATTATCAGATGACGCTGATCCATTCAGAAATGTTTAATGTCACTGAGATGGGCGAGACTAGTGGTGCAAACTCACCTGCTACGTCCTTGTCTGGTCATTACATGGTTTCAGAGGCAAATGATCGGCTGTTCTACCTGGATGTAGGACCGATTACTCGTCATTTCCTGGCATTTGGGTTGATGTATGCGCAGATGTTCTCCACTGTTATTTGCTCCTACCTTGGAATGATGGCCTGTAAACTGTGCATGCAGATATTCGGCTTCTCACTGCCTGTACTACTGGCCACACCTGCTACTCTCGCTATCATATATGTCCAATGTTACCATCAATTCATCCCGGGACACCTCAATCTGCAGGTGTGGTTCTGTCCCGAGACAGATGGCGGTTTAATCATATTTCATCTGATCTGCTTTGCGTTGCTCTGGTTTTCACAACTCGTTATCTCGTCACATATCTGGTTCCCGTCAGCAGGACGCATGACCAAGACCGAAAGGTAAGTAGCGAGCATGCCATTGCATAAATAGAACAACTACTTAATATTAACAGTCTCAACAAGTATATTGGTGGCCTCTCTAAATTTCTTCAAACTCTCTAAATTTCTTCAAACTCTCTAAATTTCTTCAAACTCTCTAAATTTCTTCAAACTCAATAAATTTCTTCAAACTCTCTAAATTTCTTCAAACTCTCTAAATTTCTTCAAACTATCTAAATTTCTCCCAATTCGCATCAGTTTGTAATAAATAGGAGCCCATTTAACCCTTTAATGGCTAAATTTGTTTAAGAAAATATAATAGTTGGTTATTGAATGTCCATTTGCAGGTTAAGTGAAGACAATTTTTGAAAATTTAATAATGGAATGACTGGCACGGTTATCGAGCCAGTTATTCCAGTGGCAAAATTTATAAAATAGTCTAGTCTTCGTCTGCAAATAGACATTCCTCAAAACGACTGCAGAGACTGGTTTTCCCCAGCTTCGTCATGAAATGGTTAAGATCCTCAATATATCACGTGATCATGCTGACAGACCATGTGATATACCCGAGACTTGATCTCGACGTTTGTGTTAGTGTTACAGCAGACTTAGTGTTAACACTGTGTTACAGCCGATTTAGTGTTAACACTGTGTTATAGCCGATTTAGTGTTAACTCTGTGTTACAGCCGATTTAGTGTTAACACTGTGTTACAGCCGATTTAGTGTTAACACTGTGTTACAGCCGATTTAGTGTTAACACTGTGTTACAGCCGATTTAGTGTTAACACTGTGTTACAGCCGATTTAGTGTTAACACTGTGTTACAGCCGATTTAGTGTTAACACTGTGTTATAGCCGATTTAGTGTTAACACTGTGTTATAGCCGATTTAGTGTTAACACTTTGTTACAGCCGATTTAGTGTTAACACTGTGTTACAGCCGATTTAGTGTTAACACTGTGTTATAGCCGATTTAGTGTTAACACTGTGTTATAGCCGATTTAGTGTTAACACTTCGTTACAGCCGATTTAGTGTTAACACTGTGTTACAGCCGATTTAGTGTCAACACTGTGTTATAGCCGATTTAGTGTTAACACTGTGTTACAGCCGATTTAGTGTTAACACTGTGTTACAGCAGATTTAGTGTTAACACTGTGTTACAGCAGATTTAGTGTTAACACTGTGTTAACGCCCGACTTCATTTTCACATATGTCATAAAAGGAGAATGGGAATTCAAATCAGGCATAAAATAACATTAATTTAGTGGAAAGGAAGGAATTATAAACATGTCTTTTCATTAGCAGACGAACAGTTAATCAGCTATGTAGTTTGGCATGAACTAACCTATAGAGGTTAACACCAGAGTGAGGTCGGGTATTGATGTTAGCGTTAGTGTCTGCTGCTATTAAGTGACAATTCAAAAGACCGTATTCCAATCCAATTTAAGCAATTTTCAAATTCGTGCTGCTTCAAGAGCAGATGCGCCAACATGCTTGTTTAATAGTTAAGAGCATTTACTTTCATTGACGTTTAATAGTTAAGACACATTGACTAACATTGACGTTTAATAGTTAAGACACATTGACTAACATTGACGTTTAATAGTTAAGACACATTGACTAACATTGACGTTTAATAGTTAAGATACATTGACTACCATTGCCGTTTAATAGTTAAGATACATTGACAAACATTGACGTTTAATAGTTAAGACACATTGACAAACATTGACGTTTAATAGTTAAGCCACAATGACTAACATTGGCGCTTAATGGTTAAGACACATTGACAAACATTGACGTTTAATGGCTAAGATACGTTGACTATCATTAACGTTTAATAGTTAAGCCACATTGACTAACATTGACGTTTAATAGTTAAGGCACATTGACTAACATTGACTTTTAATAGCTAAGATACGTTAACTATCATTGACGTTTAATAGTTAAGCCACATTGACTAACATTGACGTTTAATAGTTAAGACACATTGACTAACATTGACGATCAATAGCTAAGATACATTTACTATCATTGACGTTTAATAGTTAAGACACATAGACTAACATTGACGTTTAATAGTTAAGACACATTGACAAACATTGACGTTTAATGGCTAAGATACGTTGACTATCATTGACGTTTAATAGTTAAGCCACATTGACTAACAGTGACGTTTAATAGTTAAGACACATTGACTAACATTGTCTTTTAATAGCTAAGATACGTTGACTATCATTGACGTTTAGTAGTTAAGCCACATTGACTAACATTGACGTTTAATAGTTAAGACACATTGACTAACATTGACTTTTAATAGCTAAGATACGTTAACTATCATTGACGTTTAATAGTTAAGCCACATTGGCTAACATTGACGTTTAATATTTAAGACACATTGACAAACATTGACGTTTAATGGCTAAGATACGTTGACTATCATTGACGTTTAATAATTAAGCCACATTGACTAACATTGACGTTTAATAGTTAAGACACATTGACAGACATTGACGTTTAATTGCTAAGATACGTTGACTAGCATTGACATTTAATAGTTAAGCCACATTGACTAACAGTGACGTTTAATAGTTAAGACACATTGACTAACATTGACGTTTAATAGTTAAGACACATTGACAAACATTGACGTTTAATAGTTAAGACATATTGACTAACATTGACGTTTAATAGCTAAGATACGTTGGCTATCATTGACGTTTAATAGTTAAGACACATTGACTAACATTGACGTTTAATAGTTAAGACACATTGACAAACATTGACGTTTAATAGCTAAGACATATTGACTAACATTGACGTTTAATAGCTAAGATACGTTGACTATCATTGACGTTTAATAGTTAAGCCACATTGACTAACATTGACGTTTACTAGTTAAGACACATTGACTAACATTGACTTTTAATAGCTAAGATACGTTGACTAACATTGACGTTTAATAGTTAAGCTTGTTGTTAGTGGCCAGAGTTACCACTAACACCAACATTAACACTAACACCCAGACATCACTCTATGTGATATGATTAATATATCCATTAATGTAAAAAGCAATAGATATTGCATGGCGCGTCTTCGTATCACTGATCTATGCTGTAAATATGTCAGTATGTTATGTGGTGCTCTGCATCCGGAATATATTCTGTAGACAATGCGCTAATATGCACATGATGATGATGATTGGCTGCGGCGATTATGGCGACGCCGAAGTCGATGACGGCGACGCTGGTATTGGTATGTTTTATTATCTTTGTTTACAGACTCTTCGTTTTGCCAATGCGCTGCGCAGTATTTGTTGAGCAGAGTTTGATGTTGCGCCGGCGCAGAGATGACAATGACGGGACACTGAAGAAGACAGATGACGAAGATGAGGAACAGGATGAGAACTATAAAGCAGATGACGTGGTGCCCAGGATTTATGCATGTGCGACAATGTGGCACGAAACGAAGAATGAAATGACACAACTTTTGAAATCAATTTACCGGTAATCATTGTGAAGAAGAGTGCATGAGACAATCATTGAGATAATGATATTAGTTCTAATGAACGCCCCTTGTGGGAAGCGTTTGTTCAATTGACCGCTTGCGATAACGATGTTCATCATTTTAACACCAAACAAATAATCAGATATTAAATATGTGCCAACACATAAACTAATCACATGGCCACAACCCTGATAACGCAGCTTACTCGGCCGATGCTGGGCCGATACCGTGCCGATACTAATAGTATCGGCACGGTGTCGGCCCAGCATCGGCCCATTAAGCTGCTTTATCTTGGAACTGAACTCCAACTTAACATTAACAATATTATTCTCGTGTAAGTGCTTTTCCTGAACGAACAATGGCATCATTATATCAAGTGGTGTTTTATTTACTTCATTTTCATTGCAATTTGCAAGTCATACAATTTAAATTGGTACTTACCTTGTCCAATATAAACATATTAATGATGACCTCCAAATAAGATATTCAAATTTACCTGACATGTATATCAATATGAAGTGATCAGTTGCAGCGTCATGATTGGATACGTTTGGCAAATGTGTTGGTAAAATTGAACACAACTCGATAGAACACAACTCGATAGAACATGACTCGATAGAACACAACTCGATAGAACACAACTCGATAGAACACAACTCGATAGAACACAACTCGATAGAACATGACTCAATAGAACATGACTCGATAGAATACAACTCGATAGAACACAACTCGATAGCACATGACTCGATAGAACATGACTCGATAGAACATGACTCGATAGAACATAACTCAATAGAACACAACTCGATAGAATATAACTGGATAGAACACAACTCGATAGAGCACAACTCGATAGAACACAACTCGATAGAACATGACTCGATAGAACATGACTTGATAGAACACAACTTGATAGAACACAACTTGATAGAACACAACTCGATAGAACATAACTCGATAGAACACAACTCGATAGAACATAACTCGATAGAACACAACTTGATAGAACACAACTCGATAAAACATGACTCGATAGACCATGACTAGATAGAACACAACTCAATAGAACACAACTCGATAGAATACAACTCGATAGAACACAACTCGATAGAATACAACTCGATAGAACACAACTCGATAGAACATGACTCAATAGAACACAACTCGATAGAACATGACTCGATAGGCCATGACTAGATAGAACACAACTCAATAGAACACAACTCGATAGAATACAACTCGATAGAACACAACTCGATAGAACATGACTCAATAGAACACAACTCGATAGAACATGACTCAATAGAACACAACTCGATAGAACATGACTCAATAGAACACAACTCGATAGAACACAACTCGATAGAACACAATTCGATGTCACATTACTCAATATAAGACAACTTGATAAAATATAACTCAATAGAACATAACTGGATATATCACAACTCGATAGAACACAACTAGATAGACCACAACTCGATAGAACATGACTCAATAGAACACAACTCGATAGAACACAACTTGATAGAACACAACTCAATAGCATACAACTCGATAGAACATGACTCGATAGAACACAACTCGATAGAACATGACTCGATAGACCATGACTAGATAGAACACAACTCAATAGAACACAACTCGATAGAACATGACTCGATAGAAGAGAACTCAATGGAACACAACTCGATAGACCATAACTGGATAGAACACAACTCGACAGAGCACAACTCGATAGAACATGACTCGATAGAACATAACTCGAAAGAACACAACTCGATAGAACACAACTCAATGGAACACAACTCGTTAGAACACAACTCGATAGAACACAACTCGATAGAACATGACTCGATAGAACACAACTCGATAGAACATGACTAGATAGAACACAACTCGATAGAATACAATTCGACGGAACACTACTCGATAGAACATTACTCGATAGAACACAACTCGATAGAGCATGATGTGATTGAACACAGCTGGATGGAACATGACTCAATAGAACACAACTTTGTGTTCTATTGTGGATGTATGTAGGTATGCATATATTTAAGAGGTAGGCGTATGTCCGTATGTATGTGGAAATGTTGGCTTTTCCACGTATATATTTGAAATGTCGATATATTCGTCTATATTTCAGGATGGACATTGATCACAGTGCTCGCTATTTGGCACAGAAGTATTACCAGATAAAGGACCCAGATTATTATGAGTTTGAGGCTCATATCTTTTTTGATGACGCCATGGAGATGAATGCGGACAATAAAGTTATACCAAACCGCTTTGTGGCTCAGCTTATCGAGGTTATTGATGATGCGTGCAGGTCAGCGACAGATTATGTAGTATATGGGAACAATATGGCCAAGCTTGTCAGTGGAACATATACTTTCAATGGTGGATTAGATTTTATAGTCAGCTAAAGTTAACCATTGTTCCCAAGCCGAACGTATTCTAGGGTGTATCATATTATCATGTGATTTAAGGTAGTAATATTTTATCCAGTATTCAGATTGTCCGATGCCATCACCTGTAAAGTGATGCACACCTTTGCTCTGGCAGCCATGTAACATATAGTACACATACTGCTCGACATAAATGCATGCTCTTGCCTGTTGCCAATGTCATGTGCGCGTGCAGGCATGCATGTGCGCGCGCGTGTGTGTGTTCGTGCATATTAATGGATGTAGATCATGCATAATAAACCATACTATGATGTTTAATTTTCAGCTCTGTGCATGACCGTCCTATGTTTATGACCACGCCCATCAAGACTGTGACACCATACGGTGGTCGTTTGACCTGGCGGCTGCCTGGTGGCTCGCGGTTTGTTGTACACTTGAAGGACAAGTCTATGATTCGGCACAAGAAACGCTGGTCGCAGGTAAGTGCAGTGTTCGTCTTTTATCTGAATCTGTACCAAATATAAATTTAATCACTCACGTAAACAGTTCTGTAAATCGGCCTAGAGAATATATATGTTGATACTCTGCTATATCTGATACATCACCGTTAGTTTTATATGTGTTTTCCAATTATCCATACACACAGGCCAATTCTATCTGCCCGTTAACAGGAGATCACGTGCCACGAAATATACTTTAAATGGTCCCCTGTTTTCCCCTCCTAGGTGATGTACATGTACTATCTGCTTGGTTACCGCATCTTCGCCATCAAAGAGACAAAGCGACTTAGAATGCAACAGCACACGAGTCCCAATCATGAGACGTCCTATGATGACTTGGACAAGAAACATCTCAAACTCTCAGATTCTGAACTCCGCAAACGCAGACGAGCGGCACATTACAACAGAAGCGCCATCTTTAACATGCTCGAGGATGACGTTGAAGTTCAAGTAAGGGAGAGAACTCGATATATACATTTTTGCCATCTATATGCACTTAATAAGTATAGTATTCCATTTGCCAAACGGTTCAGAGATAAATGCATGTTTAAAATTATCTGCCATATAGAGTTAAAACTACTTGGAACAAAATGTGCTGTTTTTGGATGCTCGCATATGTCTACACTAAAAACGCGTTCACATGTTGTGGGTATTATGTTGAGTACTGCGTGCGGTGTTTTGTATCACATTATCTGTTACTCAACATCTATCATCGTCACGTGACCTGAATACGTAATTGTGACGCGGTGTGAATACGTTCTTAGGAAAACATCGACTAATAAACTGCGGTCTGATCTTTGATTTCCTTTATGAGCAACATGATGATGTAATGAAGTTGAACAATGATTAGGCTGCCGATGATGCATGCTGGGATAGTATTTGCCTTTGAGGCGTACTGGGATAGTATTTGTCTTTGAGGCATATTGGGATATTCTCTACCACTACGGCAGGATGGGATATTCTTGACCAGTGAGCATGCTGGGATACTAGTGCACATGTAGGTACCTGACCATAAACAGGCAGATCTGATGGAACTGTCGCATGCCATCGGAGCCAAACTACGGGATTCCTTGTCTTAATGAATTAGTATTAAGGGTGACAAATTATGCATGCTTAAGATAAATTTAAGTGTATTTCTACTGATACACATTTCCTGACATCGGCTGTATATCTACAGGCACACATTGCCTGTCATCGACTGACTATACCAGCATATGTGTGCGAATGTCTTCTCATAATATATTTGATAACAGATGTAGATTTACACATGTGTATATTAGATTGAGACCGACTGACAAGCAGAAGAATACACAGACAAATGGACGGATGGATGTATGGATGGGCGGGTGGCGGATGGACGGACGCACGGACGGACAGATTGATTGATGGATGGATGGATGGATGGATGGATGGAAGGATGAATGGACGGATGGACGGATGGACAAACAAACAAATAGACAGAAAGGCAGAGAGGGAAACAGGCATGCAAGCAGGAAAGCAGGAAATCCGTTAGTCAGAGCGGCATACATGCAGGCAGGCAGGCAGGCAGGCAGGCAGGCAGGCATGCAGCCAATCGGAGAGACAGACAGACAGACAGACATCATGACAGACAGACAGACAGACAGACAGACAGACAGACAGACAGACAGACAGACAGACAGACAGACAGACAGACAGACAGACAGACAGACAGACAGACAGATAGCATGACAGACAGACAGACAGACAGACAGACAGACAGACAGACAGACAGACAGACAGACAGACAGACAGACAGACAGACAGACAGACAGACAGACAGACAGACAGAGAAACAGACAGACAGACAGAGAAACAGACAGACAGACAGAGAGGCAGACAGGCATATCTGCCTATTCTATTTGTGAGTCATACCTAAAAGACGAATCTGGATAAAATAGTGTGAAAACAGCTGAATAAAGGCGTCTAAATAGAAATAAATTGATGAATGTATTTTAGCTTTACCACACCCATCTTTAGCTAAGCTCCGCCCATGTTGTAATCGATTTATATGCTTTGCTGCCTGAATTCCCAGAATCCCAATTTCATGTTAACTTAACCTGAAGCAATATGCTCACTGCAATGACTTAAAGCAATATGCTCACTGCAATGACTTAAAGCAATATGTTCACTGGAATGACCCAAAGCAATATGTTCACTGCAATGACCCAAAGCAATATGCTCACTGCAATGACCCAAAGCAATATGTTCACTGTAATGACCCAAAGCAATATGCTCACTGCAATGACTTGAAAGCAATATGTTCACTGCAATGACCCAAAGCAATATGTTCACTGCAATTACTGAAAGCAATATTTTCACTGCAATTACTGAAAGCAATATTTTCACTGCAATGACTTAAAGCAATATTTTCACTGCAATGACCCAACGCAATATGTTCACAGCAATGACTTAAAAGCAATATGTTCACTGCGATGACCCAAAGCAATATGCTCACTGCAATGACTTAAATCAATATGCTCACTCCAATGACTTAAGGCAATACGTTCACTGCAATGAATTAAAAGCAATATGTTCACTGCAATGACGTAAAAGCAATATGTTCACTGCAATGACTTAAGGCAATACGTTCACAGCAATGACTTAAAAGCAATATGCTCACTGCAATGAACCAAAGTAATATGCTCACTGCAATGACTTAAAGCAATATGTTCACTGCAATGACTTAAAGCAATTGTTCACTGCAATGGCTTAAAGCAATATGATCATTGCAATGACCCAAAGTAATATGCTCACTGCAATGACTAAAGCATTATGTTAAGTGCAAAGCCCAAAGCAATATGTTCACAGCAATGACTTAAAAGCAATATGTTCACCCAAAGCAACATGTTCACAGCAATGACTTAAAGCAATATGTTCACAGCAATGACTTAAAAGCAATATGTTCACTGCAATGAGTTAAGGCAACATGTTCACAACAATGACTTAAAGCAATCTGTTCACTGCAATGACCCAAAGCAATATGCTAAATGCAATGACTTAAGGCAATACGTTCACTGCAATGACTTAAAGCAATACGTTCACTGCAATGACCCAAATCAATATGTTCACAGCAATGACTTTGTAGCAATATGGTCATTGCAATGACCCAAAGCAATATGCTCAATGCAATGACTTAAAGCAATATTTTCACTGCAATGCCCCAATGCAATATGTTCACAGCTATGACTTAAAAGCAATATGTTCACTGCGATGACCCAAAGCAATATGCTCACTGCAATGGCCCAAAGGAATATGTTCATTGCAATGACACAAAGCAATATATTCCGTGCAATACTCCAAAGCAATATGTTCATTGCAATGACTTAAGGCAATATGTTCACTGCAATGACCCAAAGCAATATGTTCACAGCAATGACCCAAAGCAATATGTTCACTGCAATGACCCAAAGCAATATGTTCACTGCAATTACTGAAAGCAATATTTTCACTGCAATTACTGAAAGCAATATTTTCATTGCAATGACTTAAAAGCAATATGATCATTGCAATGACCTAAAGCAATATGTTCACAGCAATGACCCAAAGCAATATGTTCACTGCAATGATCCAAAGCAACATGTTCACAGCAATGACTTGAAAGCAATATGTTCACAGCAATGACTTAAAAGGAATATGTTCACTGCAATGACCCAAAGCAATATGTTCACAGCAATGACTTGAAAGCAATATGTTCACTGCAATGACCCAAAGCAATATGTTCACTGCGATGACCCAAAGCAACATGTTCACAGCAATGACTTGAAAGCAATATGTTCACAGCAATGACTTAAAAGGAATATGTTCACTGCAATGACCCAAAGCAATATGTTCACAGCAATGACTTGAAAGCAATATGTTCACTGCAATGACTCAAAGCAATATGTTCACTGCGATGACCCAAAGCAATATGCTCACTGCAATGGCCCAAAGCAATATGCTCACTGCAATGACGTAAATCAATATGCTCACTGCAATGACTTCAAGCAATACGTTCACTGCAATGACCCAAATCAATATGTTCACAGCAATGACTTTGTAGCAATATGATCATTGCAATGACCCAAAGCAATATGCTCAATGCAATGACTTAAAGTAATATTTTCACTGCAATGCCCCAATGCAATATGTTCACAGCAATGACTTAAAAGCAATATGTTCACTGCGATGACCCAAAGCAATATGCTCACTGCAATGACCCAAAGCAATATGCTCACTGCAATGACCCAAAGCAATATGTTCACTGCAATGACCCAAAGCAATATGCTCACTGCAATGACTTGAAAGCAATATGTTCACTGCAATGACCCAAAGCAATATGTTCACTGCAATTACTGAAAGCAATATTTTCACTGCAATTACTGAAAGCAATATTTTCACTGCAATGACTTAAAGCAATATTTTCACTGCAATGACCCAACGCAATATGTTCACAGCAATGACTTAAAAGCAATATGTTCACTGCGATGACCCAAAGCAATATGCTCAATGCAATGAACCAAAGTAATATGCTCACTGCAATGACTTAAATCAATATGCTCACTGCAATGACGTAAGGCAATACGTTCACTGCAATGAATTAAAAGCAATATGTTCACTGCAATGACGTAAGAGCAATATGTTCACTGCAATGACTTAAGGCAATATGCTCATTGCAATGACTTAAGGCAATACGTTCACAGCAATGACTTAAAAGCAATATGTTCACTGCGATGGCCCAAAGCAATATGCTCACTGCAATGAACCAAAGTAATATGCTCACTGCAATGACTTAAAGCAATATGTTCACTGCAATGACTTAAAGCAATTGTTCACTGCAATGGCTTAAAGCAATATGATCATTGCAATGACCCAAAGTAATATGCTCACTGCAATGACTAAAGCATTATGTTAAGTGCAAAGCCCAAAGCAATATGTTCACAGCAATGACTTAAAAGCAATATGTTCACCCAAAGCAACATGTTCACAGCAATGACTTAAAGCAATATGTTCACAGCAATGAATTAAGGCAATATGTTCACAACAATGACTTAAAGCAATCTGTTCACTGCAATGACCCAAAGCAATATGCTAAATGCAATGACTTAAGGCAATACGTTCACTGCAATGACTTAAAGCAATACGTTCACTGCAATGACCCAAATCAATATGTTCACAGCAATGACTTTGTAGCAATATGATCATTGCAATGACCCAAAGCAATATGCTCAATGCAATGACTTAAAGCAATATTTTCACTGCAATGCCCCAATGCAATATGTTCACAGCTATGACTTAAAAGCAATATGTTCACTGCGATGACCCAAAGCAATATGCTCACTGCAATGGCCCAAAGGAATATGTTCATTGCAATGACCCAAATCAATATTTTCACAGCAATGACTTAAGGCAATACGTACACTGCAATGACCCAAATCAATATGTTCACAGCAATGACTTAAAAGCAATATGATCATTGCAATGACCCAAAGCAATATGCTCAATGCAATGACTTAAAGCAATATTTTCACTGCAATGACCCAATGCAATATGTTCACAGCAATGACGTAAAAGGAATAAGTTCACTGCAATGACCCAAAGCAATATGCTCATTGCAATGACCCAAAGCAATATGTTCACTGCAATGACACAAAGCAATATATTCCGTGCAATACTCCAAAGCAATATGTTCATTGCAATGACTTAAGGCAATATGTTCACTGCAATGACCCAAAGCAATATGTTCACTGCAATGACCCAAAGCAATATGTTCACTGCAATGACCCAAAGCAATATGTTCACTGCAATTACTGAAAGCAATATTTTCACTGCAATTACTGAAAGCAATATTTTCATTGCAATGACTTAAAAGCAATATGATCATTGCAATGACCCAAAGCAATATGTTCACAGCAATGACTTAAAAGCAATATGTTCACTGCAATGATCCAAAGCAACATGTTCACAGCAATGACTTGAAAGCAATATGTTCACAGCAATGACTTAAAAGGAATATGTTCACTGCAATGACCCAAAGCAATATGTTCACAGCAATGACTTGAAAGCAATATGTTCACTGCAATGACCCAAAGCAATATATTCACTGCGATGACCCAAAGCAACATGTTCACAGCAATGACTTGAAAGCAATATGTTCACAGCAATGACTTAAAAGGAATATGTTCACTGCAATGACCCAAAGCAATATGTTCACAGCAATGACTTGAAAGCAATATGTTCACTGCAATGACCCAAAGCAATATGTTCACTGCGATGACCCAAAGCAATATGCTCACTGCAATGGCCCAAAGCAATATGCTCACTGCAATGACGTAAATCAATATGCTCACTGCAATGACTTCAAGCAATACGTTCACTGCAATGACCCAAATCAATATGTTCACAGCAATGACTTTGTAGCAATATGATCATTGCAATGACCCAAAGCAATATGCTCAATGCAATGACTTAAAGTAATATTTTCACTGCAATGCCCCAATGCAATATGTTCACAGCAATGACTTAAAAGCAATATGTTCACTGCGATGACCCAAAGCAATATGCTCACTGCAATGACCCAAAGCAATATGCTCACGGCAATGACTTAAAGCAATCGTTTGACTGCAATGGCTTGATGCAATATGCTCACTGCAATGACCCAAAGCAATATGTTCACTGCAATGACACAAAGCAATATATTCAGTGCAATGCTCCAAAGCAATATGTTCATTGCAATGACTTAAGGCAATATGTTCACTGCAATGACCCAAAGCAAGATGCTCACTGCAATGACTTAAATCAATATGTTCACTGCAATGACACAAAGCAATATGCTCACTGCAATGATCCAAAGCAATATATTCAGTGCAATGCTCCAAAGCAATATGTTCATTGCAATGACTTAAAAGCAATATGATCATTGCAATGACCCAAAGTAATATGCTCACCGCAAATTACCCAAAGCAATATGCTCACTGCAATGACTTAAGGCATTATGTTCAGTGCAATGCCCCAAAGCAATATGTTCACAGCAATGACTTAAAAGCAATATGTTCACTGCAATGATCCAAAGCAACATGTTCACAGCAATGACTTAATGCAATATGTTCACAGCAATGACTTAAAAGCAATATGTTCACTGCAATGACCCAAAGCAATATGTTCACAGAAATGTCTTGAAAGCAATATGTTCACTGCAATGACCCAAAGCAATATGCTCACTGCAATGGCCCAAAGCAATATGCTCACTGCAATGACTTAAATCAATATGCTCACTGCAATGACTTAAGGCAATACGTTCACAGCAATGACCCAAATCAATATGTTCACAGCAATGACTTTCAAGCAATATGATCATTGCAATGACCCAAAGCAATATGCTCAATGCAATGACGTAAAGCAATATTTTCACTGCAATGACTTAAAGCAATATTTTCACTGCAATGACCCAACGCAATATGTTCACAGCAATGACTTAAAAGCAATATGTTCACTGCGATGACCCAAAGCAATATGCTCACTGCAATGACTTAAATCAATATGCTCACTGCAATGACTTAAGGCAATACGTTCACTGCAATGAATTAAAAGCAATATATTCACTGCAATGACGTAAAAGCAAGATGTTCACTGCAATGACGTAAGGCAATATGCTCACTGCAATGACTTAAGGCAATACGTTCACAGCAATGACTTAAAAGCAATATGTTCACTGCGATGGCCCAAAGCAATATGCTCACTGCAATGAACCAAAGTAATATGCTCACTGCAATGACTTAAAGCAATATGTTCACTGCAATGACTTAAAGCAATTGTTCACTGCAATGGCTTAAAGCAATATGATCATTGCAATGACCCAAAGTAATATGCTCACTGCAATGACTTAAGGCAATACGTACACTGCAATGACCCAAATCAATATGTTCACAGCAATGACTTAAAAGCAATATGATCATTGCAATGACCCAAAGCAATATGCTCAATGCAATGACTTAAAGCAATATTTTCACTGCAGTGACCCAATGCAATATGTTCACAGCAATGACGTAAAAGGAATAAGTTCACTGCGATGACCCAAAGCAATATGCTCATTGCAATGACCCAAAGCAATATGTTCACTGCAATGACACAAAGCAATATATTCCGTGCAATACTCCAAAGCAATATGTTCATTGCAATGACTTAAGGCAATATGTTAACTGCAATGACCCAAAGCAATATGTTCACTGCAATGACCCAAAGCAATATGTTCACTGCAATGACCCAAAGCAATATGTTCACTGCAATTACTGAAAGCAATATTTTCACTGCAATTACTGAAAGCAATATTTTCATTGCAATGACTTAAAAGCAATATGATCATTGCAATGACCCAAAGCAATATGCTCACTGCAATGACTTAAGGCATTATGTTCAGTGCAATGCCCTAAAGCAATATGTTCACAGCAATGACTTAAAAGCAATATGTTCACTGCAATGATCCAAAGCAACATGTTCACAGCAATGACTTGAAAGCAATATGTTCACAGCAATGACTTAAAAGGAATATGTTCACTGCAATGACCCAAAGCAATATGTTCACAGCAATGACTTGAAAGCAATATGTTCACTGCAATGACCCAAAGCAATATGTTCACTGCGATGACCCAAAGCAATATGCTCACTGCAATGGCCCAAAGTAATATGCTCACTGCAATGACTTAAATCAATATGCTCACAGCAATGACTTTGTAGCAATATGATCATTGCAATGACCCAAAGCAATATGCTCAATGCAATGACTTAAAGCAATATTTTCACTGCAATGCCCCAATGCAATATGTTAACAGCAATGACTTAAAAGCAATATGTTCACTGCGATGACCCAAAGCAATATGCTCACAGCAATGACCCAAAGCAATATGTTCACGGCAATGACTTAAAGCAATCGTTTCACTGCAATGGCTTGAGGCAATATGCTCATTGCAATGACCCAAAGCAATATGTTCACTGCAATGACACAAAGCAATATATTCAGTGCAATGCTCCAAAGCAATATATTCAGTGCAATGCTCCAAAGCAATATGTTCATTGCAATGACTTAAAAGCAATATGATCATTGCAATGACCCAAAGTAATATGCTCACCGCAAATTACCCAAAGCAATATGCTCACTGCAATGACTTAAGGCATTATGTTCAGTGCAATGCCCCAAAGCAATATGTTCACAGCAATGACTTAAAAGCAATATGTTCACTGCAATGATCCAAAGCAACATGTTCACAGCAATGACTTAATGCAATATGTTCACAGCAATGACTTAAAAGCAATATGTTCACTGCAATGACCCAAACAATATGTTCACAGAAATGACTTGAAAGCAATATGTTCACTGCAATGACCCAAAGCAATATGCTCACTGCAATGGCCCAAAGCAATATGCTCACTGCAATGACTTAAATCAATATGCTCACTGCAATGACTTAAGGCAATACGTTCACTGCAATGACCCAAATCAATATGTTCACAGCAATGACTTTCAAGCAATATGATCATTGCAATGACCCAAAGCAATATGCTCAATGCAATGACCTAAAGCAATATTTTCACTGCAATGACTTAAAGCAATATTTTCACTGCAATGACCCAACGCAATATGTTCACTGCGATGACCCAAAGCAATATGCTCACTGCAATGAACCAAAGTAATATGCTCACTGCAATGACTTAAATCAATATGCTCACTGCAATGACTTAAGGCAATACGTTCACTGCAATGAATTAAAAGCAATATGTTCACTGCAATGACGTAAAAGCAATATGTTCACTGCAATGACTTAAGGCAATATGCTCACTGCAATGACTTAAGGCAATACGTTCACAGCAATGACTTAAAAGCAATATGTTCACTGCGATGGCCCAAAGCAATATGCTCACTGCAATGAACCAAAGTAATATGCTCACTGCAATGACTTAAAGCAATATGTTCACTGCAATGACTTAAAGCAATTGTTCACTGCAATGGCTTAAAAGGAATATGTTCACTGCAATGACTTAAGGCAATATGCTCACTGCAATGACTTAAGGCAATACGTTCACAGCAATGACTTGAAAGCAATATGTTCACTGCAATGACCCAAAGCAATATGCTCACTGCAATGGCCCAAAGCAATATGCTCACTGCAATGACTTAAATCAATATGCTCACTGCAATGACTTAAGGCAATACGTTCACTGCAATGACCCAAATCAATATGTTCACAGCAATGACTTTGAAGCAATATGATCATTGCAATGACCCAAAGCAATATGCTCGATGCAATGCCGTAAAGCAATATTTTCACTGCAATGACCCAATGCAATATGTTCACAGCAATGACTTAAAAGCAATATGTTCACTGCGATGACCCAAAGCAATATGCTCACGGCAATGACCCAAAGCAATATGCTCACTGCAATGACCCAAAGCAATATGCTCACTGCAATGACCCAAAGCAATATGCTCACGGCAATGATTTAAAGCAATCGTTTCACTGCAATGGCTTGAGGCAATATGTTCACAACAATGACTTAAAGCAATATGTTCACCACAATGACGCAAAGCAATAGGTTCACAGCAATGACTTAAGGCAATATGTTCACTGCAATGACCCAAAGCAATATGTGCACTGAAATGACCCAAAGCAAATTGTGCATTGAAATGACCCAAAGCAATATGTTCATTGCAATGACTTAAGGCAATATGTTCACTGCAATGACCCAACGCAATATGCTCACTGCAATGACTTAAATCAATATGTTCACTGCAATGACACAAAGCAATATGCTCACTGCAATGACTTTAGGCATTATGTTCACTGCAATGATCCAAAGCAATATATTCAGTGCAATGCTCCAAAGCAATATGTTCATTGCAATGACTTAAAGGCAATATGATCATTGCAATGACCCAAAGTAATATGCTCACCGCAAATGATCCAAAGCAATATGCTCACTGCAATGACTTAAGGCATTATGTTCAGTGCAATGCCCCAAAGCAATATGTTCACAGCAATGACCCAAAGCAATATGTTCACTGCAATTACTGAAAGCAATATTTTCACTGCAATTACTGAAAGCAATATTTTCATTGCAATGACTTAAAAGCAATATGATCATTGCAATGACCCAAAGCAACATGCTCACTGCAATGACTTAAGGCATTATGTTCAGTGCACTGCCCCAAAGCAATATGTTCACAGCAATAACTTAAAAGCAATATGTTCACTGCAATGATCCAATGCAACATGTTCACAGCAATGACTTGAAAGCAATATGTTCACAGCAGTGACTTAAAAGGAATATGTTCACTGCAATGACCCAAAGCAATATGTTCACAGCAATGACTTGAAAGCAATATGTTCACTGCAATGACCCAAAGCAATATGTTCACTGCGATGACCCAAAGCAATATGCTCACTGCAATGGCCCAAAGCAATATGCTCACTGCAATGACTTAAATCAATATGCTCACTGCAATGACTTAAAGCAATACGTTCACTGCAATGACCCAAATCAATATGTTCACAGCAATGACTTTGTAGCAATATGATTATTGCAATGACCCAAAGCAATATGCTCAATGCAATGACTTAAAGCAATCTTTTTACTGCAATGCCCCAATGCAATATGTTCACAGCAATGACTTAAAAGCAATATGTTCACTGCGATGACCCAAAGCAATATGCTCACTGCAATGACCCAAAGCAATATGTTCACTGCAATGACACAAAGCAATATATTCAGTGCAATGCTCCAAAGCAATATGTTCATTGCAATGACTTAAGGCAATATGTTCACTGCAATGACCCAAAGCAAGATGCTCACTGCAATGACTTAAATCAATATGTTCACTGCAATGACACAAAGCAATATGCTCACTGCAATGATCCAAAGCAATATATTCAGTGCAATGCTCCAAAGCAATATGTTCATTGCAATGACTTAAAAGCAATATGATCATTGCAATGACCCAAAGTAATATGCTCACCGCAAATTACCCAAAGCAATATGCTCACTGCAATGACTTAAGGCATTATGTTCAGTGCAATGCCCCAAAGCAATATGCTCACTGCAATGACTTAAATCAATATGCTCACTGCAATGACTTAAGGCAATACGTTCACTGCAATGAATTAAAAGCAATATATTCACTGCAATGACGTAAAAGCAAGATGTTCACTGCAATGACGTAAGGCAATATGCTCACTGCAATGACTTAAGGCAATACGTTCACAGCAATGACTTAAAAGCAATATGTTCACTGCGATGGCCCAAAGCAATATGCTCACTGCAATGAACCAAAGTAATATGCTCACTGCAATGACTTAAAGCAATATGTTCACTGCAATGACTTAAAGCAATTGTTCACTGCAATGGCTTAAAGCAATATGATCATTGCAATGACCCAAAGTAATATGCTCACTGCAATGACTTAAGGCAATACGTACACTGCAATGACCCAAATCAATATGTTCACAGCAATGACTTAAAAGCAATATGATCATTGCAATGACCCAAAGCAATATGCTCAATGCAATGACTTAAAGCAATATTTTCACTGCAGTGACCCAATGCAATATGTTCACAGCAATGACGTAAAAGGAATAAGTTCACTGCGATGACCCAAAGCAATATGCTCATTGCAATGACCCAAAGCAATATGTTCACTGCAATGACACAAAGCAATATATTCCGTGCAATACTCCAAAGCAATATGTTCATTGCAATGACTTAAGGCAATATGTTAACTGCAATGACCCAAAGCAATATGTTCACTGCAATGACCCAAAGCAATATGTTCACTGCAATGACCCAAAGCAATATGTTCACTGCAATTACTGAAAGCAATATTTTCACTGCAATTACTGAAAGCAATATTTTCATTGCAATGACTTAAAAGCAATATGATCATTGCAATGACCCAAAGCAATATGCTCACTGCAATGACTTAAGGCATTATGTTCAGTGCAATGCCCTAAAGCAATATGTTCACAGCAATGACTTAAAAGCAATATGTTCACTGCAATGATCCAAAGCAACATGTTCACAGCAATGACTTGAAAGCAATATGTTCACAGCAATGACTTAAAAGGAATATGTTCACTGCAATGACCCAAAGCAATATGTTCACAGCAATGACTTGAAAGCAATATGTTCACTGCAATGACCCAAAGCAATATGTTCACTGCGATGACCCAAAGCAATATGCTCACTGCAATGGCCCAAAGTAATATGCTCACTGCAATGACTTAAATCAATATGCTCACAGCAATGACTTTGTAGCAATATGATCATTGCAATGACCCAAAGCAATATGCTCAATGCAATGACTTAAAGCAATATTTTCACTGCAATGCCCCAATGCAATATGTTCACAGCAATGACTTAAAAGCAATATGTTCACTGCGATGACCCAAAGCAATATGCTCACAGCAATGACCCAAAGCAATATGTTCACGGCAATGACTTAAAGCAATCGTTTCACTGCAATGGCTTGAGGCAATATGCTCATTGCAATGACCCAAAGCAATATGTTCACTGCAATGACACAAAGCAATATATTCAGTGCAATGCTCCAAAGCAATATATTCAGTGCAATGCTCCAAAGCAATATGTTCATTGCAATGACTTAAAAGCAATATGATCATTGCAATGACCCAAAGTAATATGCTCACCGCAAATTACCCAAAGCAATATGCTCACTGCAATGACTTAAGGCATTATGTTCAGTGCAATGCCCCAAAGCAATATGTTCACAGCAATGACTTAAAAGCAATATGTTCACTGCAATGATCCAAAGCAACATGTTCACAGCAATGACTTAATGCAATATGTTCACAGCAATGACTTAAAAGCAATATGTTCACTGCAATGACCCAAACAATATGTTCACAGAAATGACTTGAAAGCAATATGTTCACTGCAATGACCCAAAGCAATATGCTCACTGCAATGGCCCAAAGCAATATGCTCACTGCAATGACTTAAATCAATATGCTCACTGCAATGACTTAAGGCAATACGTTCACTGCAATGACCCAAATCAATATGTTCACAGCAATGACTTTCAAGCAATATGATCATTGCAATGACCCAAAGCAATATGCTCAATGCAATGACCTAAAGCAATATTTTCACTGCAATGACTTAAAGCAATATTTTCACTGCAATGACCCAACGCAATATGTTCACTGCGATGACCCAAAGCAATATGCTCACTGCAATGAACCAAAGTAATATGCTCACTGCAATGACTTAAATCAATATGCTCACTGCAATGACTTAAGGCAATACGTTCACTGCAATGAATTAAAAGCAATATGTTCACTGCAATGACGTAAAAGCAATATGTTCACTGCAATGACTTAAGGCAATATGCTCACTGCAATGACTTAAGGCAATACGTTCACAGCAATGACTTAAAAGCAATATGTTCACTGCGATGGCCCAAAGCAATATGCTCACTGCAATGAACCAAAGTAATATGCTCACTGCAATGACTTAAAGCAATATGTTCACTGCAATGACTTAAAGCAATTGTTCACTGCAATGGCTTAAAAGGAATATGTTCACTGCAATGACTTAAGGCAATATGCTCACTGCAATGACTTAAGGCAATACGTTCACAGCAATGACTTGAAAGCAATATGTTCACTGCAATGACCCAAAGCAATATGCTCACTGCAATGGCCCAAAGCAATATGCTCACTGCAATGACTTAAATCAATATGCTCACTGCAATGACTTAAGGCAATACGTTCACTGCAATGACCCAAATCAATATGTTCACAGCAATGACTTTGAAGCAATATGATCATTGCAATGACCCAAAGCAATATGCTCGATGCAATGCCGTAAAGCAATATTTTCACTGCAATGACCCAATGCAATATGTTCACAGCAATGACTTAAAAGCAATATGTTCACTGCGATGACCCAAAGCAATATGCTCACGGCAATGACCCAAAGCAATATGCTCACTGCAATGACCCAAAGCAATATGCTCACTGCAATGACCCAAAGCAATATGCTCACGGCAATGATTTAAAGCAATCGTTTCACTGCAATGGCTTGAGGCAATATGTTCACAACAATGACTTAAAGCAATATGTTCACCACAATGACGCAAAGCAATAGGTTCACAGCAATGACTTAAGGCAATATGTTCACTGCAATGACCCAAAGCAATATGTGCACTGAAATGACCCAAAGCAAATTGTGCATTGAAATGACCCAAAGCAATATGTTCATTGCAATGACTTAAGGCAATATGTTCACTGCAATGACCCAACGCAATATGCTCACTGCAATGACTTAAATCAATATGTTCACTGCAATGACACAAAGCAATATGCTCACTGCAATGACTTTAGGCATTATGTTCACTGCAATGATCCAAAGCAATATATTCAGTGCAATGCTCCAAAGCAATATGTTCATTGCAATGACTTAAAGGCAATATGATCATTGCAATGACCCAAAGTAATATGCTCACCGCAAATGATCCAAAGCAATATGCTCACTGCAATGACTTAAGGCATTATGTTCAGTGCAATGCCCCAAAGCAATATGTTCACAGCAATGACCCAAAGCAATATGTTCACTGCAATTACTGAAAGCAATATTTTCACTGCAATTACTGAAAGCAATATTTTCATTGCAATGACTTAAAAGCAATATGATCATTGCAATGACCCAAAGCAACATGCTCACTGCAATGACTTAAGGCATTATGTTCAGTGCAATGCCCCAAAGCAATATGTTCACAGCAATAACTTAAAAGCAATATGTTCACTGCAATGATCCAATGCAACATGTTCACAGCAATGACTTGAAAGCAATATGTTCACAGCAGTGACTTAAAAGGAATATGTTCACTGCAATGACCCAAAGCAATATGTTCACAGCAATGACTTGAAAGCAATATGTTCACTGCAATGACCCAAAGCAATATGTTCACTGCGATGACCCAAAGCAATATGCTCACTGCAATGGCCCAAAGCAATATGCTCACTGCAATGACTTAAATCAATATGCTCACTGCAATGACTTAAAGCAATACGTTCACTGCAATGACCCAAATCAATATGTTCACAGCAATGACTTTGTAGCAATATGATTATTGCAATGACCCAAAGCAATATGCTCAATGCAATGACTTAAAGCAATCTTTTTACTGCAATGCCCCAATGCAATATGTTCACAGCAATGACTTAAAAGCAATATGTTCACTGCGATGACCCAAAGCAATATGCTCACTGCAATGACCCAAAGCAATATGTTCACTGCAATGACACAAAGCAATATATTCAGTGCAATGCTCCAAAGCAATATGTTCATTGCAATGACTTAAGGCAATATGTTCACTGCAATGACCCAAAGCAAGATGCTCACTGCAATGACTTAAATCAATATGTTCACTGCAATGACACAAAGCAATATGCTCACTGCAATGATCCAAAGCAATATATTCAGTGCAATGCTCCAAAGCAATATGTTCATTGCAATGACTTAAAAGCAATATGATCATTGCAATGACCCAAAGTAATATGCTCACCGCAAATTACCCAAAGCAATATGCTCACTGCAATGACTTAAGGCATTATGTTCAGTGCAATGCCCCAAAGCAATATGTTCACAGCAATGACTTAAAAGCAATATGTTCACTGCAATGATCCAAAGCAACATGTTCACAGCGATGACTTAATGCAATATGTTCACAGCATTGACTTAAAAGGAATATGTTCACTGCAATGACCCAAAGCAATATGTTCACAGCAATGACTTGAAAGCAATATGTTCACTGCAATGACCCAAAGCAATATGCTCACTGCAATGGCCCAAAGCAATATGCTCACTGCAATGGCCCAAAGCAATATGCTCACTGCAATGACTTAAATCAATATGCTCACTGCAATGACTTAAGGCAATACGTTCACTGCAATGACCCAAATCAATATGTTCACAGCAATGACTTTGAAGCAATATGATCATTGCAATGACCCAAAGCAATATGCTCAATGCAATGACTTAAAGCAATATTTTCACTGCAATGACCCAATGCAATATGTTCACAGCAATGACTTAAAAGCAATATGTTCACTGCGATGACCCAAAGCAATATGCTCACTGCGATGACCCAAAGCAATATGCTCACGGCAATGACTTAAAGCAATCGTTTCACTGCAATGGCTTGAGGCAATATGTTCACAACAATGACTTAAAGCAATATGTTCAATACAATGACGCAAAGCAATAGGTTCACAGCAATGACTTAAGGCAATATGTTCACTGCAATGACCCAAAGCAATATGTGCACTGAAATGACCCAAAGCAAATTGTGCACTGAAATGACCCAAAGCAAAATGTTCATTGCAATGACTTAAGGCAATATGTTCACTGCAATGACCCAACGCAATATGCTCACTGCAATGACTTGAATCAATATGTTCACTGCAATGACACAAAGCAATATGCTCACTGCAATGACTTTAGGCATTATGTTCACTGCAATGATCCAAAGCAATATATTCAGTGCAATGCTCCAAAGCAATATGTTCATTGCAATGACTTAAAGGCAATATGATCATTGCAATGACCCAAAGTAATATGCTCACCGCAAATGACCCAAAGCAATATGCTCACTGCAATGACTTAAGGCATTATGTTCAGTGCAATGCCCCAAAGCAATATGTTCACAGCAATGACCCAAAGCAATATGTTCACTGCAATAACTGAAAGCAATATTTTCACTGCAATTACTGAAAGCAATATTTTCATTGCAATGACTTAAAAGCAATATGATCATTGCAATGACCCAAAGCAACATGCTCACTGCAATGACTTAAGGCATTATGTTCAGTGCAATGCCCCAAAGCAATATGTTCACAGCAATAACTTAAAAGCAATATGTTCACTGCAATGATCCAATGCAACATGTTCACAGCAATGACTTGAAAGCAATATGTTCACAGCAGTGACTTAAAAGGAATATGTTCACTGCAATGACCCAAAGCAATATGTTCACAGCAATGACTTGAAAGCAATATGTTCACTGCAATGACCCAAAGCAATATGTTCACTGCGATGACCCAAAGCAATATGCTCACTGCAATGGCCCAAAGCAATATGCTCACTGCAATGACTTAAATCAATATGCTCACTGCAATGACTTAAAGCAATACGTTCACTGCAATGACCCAAATCAATATGTTCACAGCAATGACTTTGTAGCAATATGATTATTGCAATGACCCAAAGCAATATGCTCAATGCAATGACTTAAAGCAATCTTTTTACTGCAATGCCCCAATGCAATATGTTCACAGCAATGACTTAAAAGCAATATGTTCACTGCGATGACCCAAAGCAATATGCTCACTGCAATGACCCAAAGCAATATGTTCACTGCAATGACACAAAGCAATATATTCAGTGCAATGCTCCAAAGCAATATGTTCATTGCAATGACTTAAGGCAATATGTTCACTGCAATGACCCAAAGCAAGATGCTCACTGCAATGACTTAAATCAATATGTTCACTGCAATGACACAAAGCAATATGCTCACTGCAATGATCCAAAGCAATATATTCAGTGCAATGCTCCAAAGCAATATGTTCATTGCAATGACTTAAAAGCAATATGATCATTGCAATGACCCAAAGTAATATGCTCACCGCAAATTACCCAAAGCAATATGCTCACTGCAATGACTTAAGGCATTATGTTCAGTGCAATGCCCCAAAGCAATATGTTCACAGCAATGACTTAAAAGCAATATGTTCACTGCAATGATCCAAAGCAACATGTTCACAGCGATGACTTAATGCAATATGTTCACAGCATTGACTTAAAAGGAATATGTTCACTGCAATGACCCAAAGCAATATGTTCACAGCAATGACTTGAAAGCAATATGTTCACTGCAATGACCCAAAGCAATATGCTCACTGCAATGGCCCAAAGCAATATGCTCACTGCAATGGCCCAAAGCAATATGCTCACTGCAATGACTTAAATCAATATGCTCACTGCAATGACTTAAGGCAATACGTTCACTGCAATGACCCAAATCAATATGTTCACAGCAATGACTTTGAAGCAATATGATCATTGCAATGACCCAAAGCAATATGCTCAATGCAATGACTTAAAGCAATATTTTCACTGCAATGACCCAATGCAATATGTTCACAGCAATGACTTAAAAGCAATATGTTCACTGCGATGACCCAAAGCAATATGCTCACTGCGATGACCCAAAGCAATATGCTCACGGCAATGACTTAAAGCAATCGTTTCACTGCAATGGCTTGAGGCAATATGTTCACAACAATGACTTAAAGCAATATGTTCAATACAATGACGCAAAGCAATAGGTTCACAGCAATGACTTAAGGCAATATGTTCACTGCAATGACCCAAAGCAATATGTGCACTGAAATGACCCAAAGCAAATTGTGCACTGAAATGACCCAAAGCAAAATGTTCATTGCAATGACTTAAGGCAATATGTTCACTGCAATGACCCAACGCAATATGCTCACTGCAATGACTTGAATCAATATGTTCACTGCAATGACACAAAGCAATATGCTCACTGCAATGACTTAAAGCAATATTTTCACTGCAATGCCCCAATGCAATAGGTTCACAGCAATGACTTAAGGCAAAATGTTCATTGCAATGACTTAAGGCAATATGTTCACTGCAATGACCCAACGCAATATGCTCACTGCAATGACTTGAATCAATATGTTCACTGCAATGACACAAAGCAATATGCTCAATGCAATGACTTAAAGCAATATTTTCACTGCAATGCCCCAATGCAATATGTTCACAGCAATGACTTAAAAGCAATATGTTCACTGCGATGACCCAAAGCAATATGCTCACAGCAATGACCCAAAGCAATATGTTCACGGCAATGACTTAAAGCAATCGTTTCACTGCAATGGCTTGAGGCAATATGCTCACTGCAATGACCCAAAGCAATATGTTCACTGCAATGACACAAAGCAATATATTCAGTGCAATGCTCCAAAGCAATATATTCAGTGCAATGCTCCAAAGCAATATGTTCATTGCAATGACTTAAAAGCAATATGATCATTGCAATGACCCAAAGTAATATGCTCACCGCAAATTACCCAAAGCAATATGCTCACTGCAATGACTTAAGGCATTATGTTCAGTGCAATGCCCCAAAGCAATATGTTCACAGCAATGACTTAAAAGCAATATGTTCACTGCAATGATCCAAAGCAACATGTTCACAGCAATGACTTAATGCAATATGTTCACAGCAATGACTTAAAAGCAATATGTTCACTGCAATGACCCAAACAATATGTTCACAGAAATGACTTGAAAGCAATATGTTCACTGCAATGACCCAAAGCAATATGCTCACTGCAATGGCCCAAAGCAATATGCTCACTGCAATGACTTAAATCAATATGCTCACTGCAATGACTTAAGGCAATACGTTCACTGCAATGACCCAAATCAATATGTTCACAGCAATGACTTTCAAGCAATATGATCATTGTAATGACCCAAAGCAATATGCTCAATGCAATGACCTAAAGCAATATTTTCACTGCAATGACTTAAAGCAATATTTTCACTGCAATGACCCAACGCAATATGTTCACTGCGATGACCCAAAGCAATATGCTCACTGCAATGAACCAAAGTAATATGCTCACTGCAATGACTTAAATCAATATGCTCACTGCAATGACTTAAGGCAATACGTTCACTGCAATGAATTAAAAGCAATATGTTCACTGCAATGACGTAAAAGCAATATGTTCACTGCAATGACTTAAGGCAATATGCTCACTGCAATGACTTAAGGCAATACGTTCACAGCAATGACTTAAAAGCAATATGTTCACTGCGATGGCCCAAAGCAATATGCTCACTGCAATGAACCAAAGTAATATGCTCACTGCAATGACTTAAAGCAATATGTTCACTGCAATGACTTAAAGCAATTGTTCACTGCAATGGCTTAAAAGGAATATGTTCACTGCAATGACTTAAGGCAATATGCTCACTGCAATGACTTAAGGCAATACGTTCACAGCAATGACTTGAAAGCAATATGTTCACTGCAATGACCCAAAGCAATATGCTCACTGCAATGGCCCAAAGCAATATGCTCACTGCAATGACTTAAATCAATACGTTCACTGCAATGACCCAAATCAATATGTTCACAGCAATGACTTTGAAGCAATATGATCATTGCAATGACCCAAAGCAATATGCTCGATGCAATGCCGTAAAGCAATATTTTCACTGCAATGACCCAATGCAATATGTTCACAGCAATGACTTAAAAGCAATATGTTCACTGCGATGACCCAAAGCAATATGCTCACGGCAATGACCCAAAGCAATATGCTCACTGCAATGACCCAAAGCAATATGCTCACTGCAATGACCCAAAGCAATATGCTCACGGCAATGATTTAAAGCAATCGTTTCACTGCAATGGCTTGAGGCAATATGTTCACAACAATGACTTAAAGCAATATGTTCACCACAATGACGCAAAGCAATAGGTTCACAGCAATGACTTAAGGCAATATGTTCACTGCAATGACCCAAAGCAATATGTGCACTGAAATGACCCAAAGCAAATTGTGCATTGAAATGACCCAAAGCAATATGTTCATTGCAATGACTTAAGGCAATATGTTCACTGCAATGACCCAACGCAATATGCTCACTGCAATGACTTAAATCAATATGTTCACTGCAATGACACAGAGCAATATGCTCACTGCAATGACTTTAGGCATTATGTTCACTGCAATGATCCAAAGCAATATATTCAGTGCAATGCTCCAAAGCAATATGTTCATTGCAATGACTTAAAGGCAATATGATCATTGCAATGACCCAAAGTAATATGCTCACCGCAAATGACCCAAAGCAATATGCTCACTGCAATGACTTAAGGCATTATGTTCAGTGCAATGCCCCAAAGCAATATGTTCACAGCAATGACCCAAAGCAATATGTTCACTGCAATTACTGAAAGCAATATTTTCACTGCAATTACTGAAAGCAATATTTTCATTGCAATGACTTAAAAGCAATATGATCATTGCAATGACCCAAAGCAACATGCTCACTGCAATGACTTAAGGCATTATGTTCAGTGCAATGCCCCAAAGCAATATGTTCACAGCAATAACTTAAAAGCAATATGTTCACTGCAATGATCCAATGCAACATGTTCACAGCAATGACTTGAAAGCAATATGTTCACAGCAGTGACTTAAAAGGAATATGTTCACTGCAATGACCCAAAGCAATATGTTCACAGCAATGACTTGAAAGCAATATGTTCACTGCAATGACCCAAAGCAATATGTTCACTGCGATGACCCAAAGCAATATGCTCACTGCAATGGCCCAAAGCAATATGCTCACTGCAATGACTTAAATCAATATGCTCACTGCAATGACTTAAAGCAATACGTTCACTGCAATGACCCAAATCAATATGTTCACAGCAATGACTTTGTAGCAATATGATTATTGCAATGACCCAAAGCAATATGCTCAATGCAATGACTTAAAGCAATCTTTTTACTGCAATGCCCCAATGCAATATGTTCACAGCAATGACTTAAAAGCAATATGTTCACTGCGATGACCCAAAGCAATATGCTCACTGCAATGACCCAAAGCAATATGTTCACTGCAATGACACAAAGCAATATATTCAGTGCAATGCTCCAAAGCAATATGTTCATTGCAATGACTTAAGGCAATATGTTCACTGCAATGACCCAAAGCAAGATGCTCACTGCAATGACTTAAATCAATATGTTCACTGCAATGACACAAAGCAATATGCTCACTGCAATGATCCAAAGCAATATATTCAGTGCAATGCTCCAAAGCAATATGTTCATTGCAATGACTTAAAAGCAATATGATCATTGCAATGACCCAAAGTAATATGCTCACCGCAAATTACCCAAAGCAATATGCTCACTGCAATGACTTAAGGCATTATGTTCAGTGCAATGCCCCAAAGCAATATGTTCACAGCAATGACTTAAAAGCAATATGTTCACTGCAATGATCCAAAGCAACATGTTCACAGCGATGACTTAATGCAATATGTTCACAGCATTGACTTAAAAGGAATATGTTCACTGCAATGACCCAAAGCAATATGTTCACAGCAATGACTTGAAAGCAATATGTTCACTGCAATGACCCAAAGCAATATGCTCACTGCAATGGCCCAAAGCAATATGCTCACTGCAATGGCCCAAAGCAATATGCTCACTGCAATGACTTAAATCAATATGCTCACTGCAATGACTTAAGGCAATACGTTCACTGCAATGACCCAAATCAATATGTTCACAGCAATGACTTTGAAGCAATATGATCATTGCAATGACCCAAAGCAATATGCTCAATGCAATGACTTAAAGCAATATTTTCACTGCAATGACCCAATGCAATATGTTCACAGCAATGACTTAAAAGCAATATGTTCACTGCGATGACCCAAAGCAATATGCTCACTGCGATGACCCAAAGCAATATGCTCACGGCAATGATTTAAAGCAATCGTTTCACTGCAATGGCTTGAGGCAATATGTTCACAACAATGACTTAAAGCAATATGTTCAATACAATGACGCAAAGCAATAGGTTCACAGCAATGACTTAAGGCAATATGTTCACTGCAATGACCCAAAGCAATATGTGCACTGAAATGACCCAAAGCAAATTGTGCACTGAAATGACCCAAAGCAAAATGTTCATTGCAATGACTTAAGGCAATATGTTCACTGCAATGACCCAACGCAATATGCTCACTGCAATGACTTGAATCAATATGTTCACTGCAATGACACAAAGCAATATGCTCACTGCAATGACTTAAGGCATTATGTTCACTGCAATGATCCAAAGCAATATATTCAGTGCAATGCTCCAAAGCAATATGTTCATTGCAATGACTTAAAGGCAATATGATCATTGCAATGACCCAAAGTAATATGCTCACCGCAAATGACCCAAAGCAATATGCTCACTGCAATGACTTAAGGCATTATGTTCAGTGCAATGCCCCAAAGCAATATGTTCACAGCAATGACTTAAAAGCAATATGTTCACTGCAATGATCCAAAGCAACATGTTCACAGCAATGACTTAAAGCAATATGTTCACAGCAATGACTTAAAACGAATATGTTCACTGCGATGAGCCAAAGCAATAAGCTCACTGCAATGACCCAAAACAATATGCTCACTGCAATGACTTAAATCAATATGCTCACTGCAATGATTTAAGGCATTATATTCACTGCAAATTCGCAAAGCAATATCTTCACAGCAATGACTTAAAAGCAATATGTTCACTGCAATGATCCAAAGCAACATGTTCACAGCAATGACTTAAAGCAATATGTTCACAGCAATGACTTAAAAGGAATATGTTCACTGCAATGACCCAAAGCAATATGCTCACTGCAATGACCCAAAGCAATATGCTCACTGCAATGACTTAAGGCAATATGTTCACTGCAATGACTTAAAGTAAGCTTTTCACTGCAATGACTGAAACCAATTTGCTCACTGCAATGACTTAAGGCAATATGTTCACTGCAATGACCCAAAGCTATATGCCAAATGCAATGACTTAAGGCAATACGTTCACTGCAATGACCCAACAGCAATATGCTAAATGCAATGACTTAAGGCAATACGTTCACTGCAATGACCCAAAAGCAATATGTTCACTGCAATGACCCAAAGCAATGTGCTCACTGCACTGACTTAAAGCAATATGTTCACAGCAATGACTTAAAAGGAATATGTTCACTGCAATGACCCAAAGCAATATGCTCACTGCAATGACCCAAAGCAATATGCTCACTGCAATGACTTAAAGCAAGCTTTTCACTGCAATGACTTAAGGCAATATGTTCACTGCAATGACTTAAAGCAAGCTTTTCACTGCAATGACTGAAACCAATTTGCTCACTGCAATGACTTAAGGCAATATGTTCACTGCAATGACCCAAAGCTATATGCTAAGTGCAATGACTTAAGGCAATATGTTCACTGCAATGACACCAAAGCAATATGCTCACTGCAAGGATTTAAGGCAATACGTTCACTGCAATGACCCAAATCAATATGTTCACAGCAATTACTTAAAAGCAATATGTTCACTGCAATGCCTTAAAGCAATATGTTCACTGCAATGACTTAAAGCAATTTGTTCACTGCAATGACTTAAAGCAATATGTTCACTGTGATGACCCAAAGGAATATGCTCACTGCAATGTCCCAAAAGAAATATGTTTACACCAATGACGTAAAGCAATATGTACACTGCAATGTGCACAGTTCCGTGTTCCTTGTTACATAATAGGCGTTATCATTATGGTGGTCCTCGGCCATTGCAAAGGTTATTCTATTACAATATAGCTATGATGTTTACATTAAAGCCACTATCGTTGATAGATCTAGAAATGTATTATATGGATCCATGTCCATAAAATGCTTCCAGTGTGTGTTTCAATGCTCTGGTTTTAGAATCCATCCTTATATATACGACTACTCAAACTAAAAAAAAATGGAAATTTTACTTTCCACAAATATAAAAAAGGAAAACAAATTATCTCCATTTCGCAGAGAAAACATAGCACATGCTATTTAGTGGTTCTTTGCGATTCATTGCTCGTCTAGTATGAAAAATAATCTAGTATTGCGTTTATTTGTTTGATTACATGTACTCTGTAATTCCTGGACTAATATCTTAGTGGGATGACACAGTCAGGGCGAATGCACATGCTCTGTGATTCCTGCACTAATATCTTAGTGGGATGCCACAGTCAGGACGAATGCGCATGCTCTGTGATTCCTGCACTAATATCTTAGTGGGATGCCACAGTCAGGACGAATGCGCATGCTCTGTGATTCCTGCACTAATATCTTAGTGGGATGCCACAGTTAGGACGAATGCACATTCCCTGTCATTCCTGTACTAATATCTTAGTGGGATGACACAGTCAGGACGAATGCACATGCTCTGTGATTCCTGCACCAATATCCTAATGAGATGACACAGTCAGGACGAATGCGCATGCTCTGTGATTCCTGCACTAATATTGTAGTGGGAAGACACAGTCAGGGCGAATGCACATGCTCTGTGATTCCTGCACTAATATCTTAGTGGAATGCCACAGTCAGGACGAATGCACATGCTCTGTGATTCCTGCACTAATATCTTAGTGGGATGCCACAGTCAGGACGAATGCACATGCTCTGTGATTCCTGCACTAATATCTTAGTGGGATGCCACAGTCAGGACGAATGCGCATGCTCTGTGATTCCTGCACTAATATCTTAGTGGGATGCCACAGTTAGGACGAATGCACATGCTCTGTCATTCCTGTACTAATATCTTAGTGGGATGACACAGTCAGGACGAATGCACATGCTCTGTGATTCCTGCACCAATATCCTAATGGGATGACACAGTTAGGACGAATGCACATTCCCTGTCATTCCTGTACTAATATCTTAGTGGGATGACACAGTCAGGACGAATGCACATGCTCTGTGATTCCTGCACCAATATCCTAATGGGATGACACAGTCAGGACGAATGCGCATGCTCTGTGATTCCTGCACTAATATTGTAGTGGGAAGACACAGTCAGGGCGAATGCACATGCTCTGTGATTCCTGCACTAATATCTTAGTGGAATGCCACAGTCAGGACGAATGCACATGCTCTGTGATTCCTGCACTAACATCTTAGTGGGATGCCACAGTCAGGACGAATGCGCATGCTCTGTGATTCCTGCACTAATATCTTAGTGGGATGACACAGTCAGGACGAATGCGCATGCTCTGTGATTCCTGCACTAATATATTAGTGGGATGCCACAGTTAGGACGAATGCACATGCTCTGTCATTCCTGTACTAATATCTTAGTGGGATGACACAGTCAGGACGAATGCACATGCTCTGTGATTCCTGCACTAATATCGTAGTGGGATAACACAGTCAGGACGAATGCACATGCTCTGTGATTCCTGCACTAATATCGTAGTGGGATGACACTGTCAAGACGAATGCACATGCTCTGTGATTCCTGCACTAATATTGTAGTGGGATGACACAGTCAGGACGAATGCACATGCTCTGTGATTCCTGCACGAATATATTAGTGGGATGACACAGTCAGGACGAATGCGCATCCCCTGTGATTCCTGCACTAATATCTTAGTGGGATGCCACAGTCAGGACGAATGCACATGCTCTGTGATTACTGTACTAATATCCTAGTGGGATGACGCAGTCAGGACGAATGCACATGCTCTGTGATGCCTGCACAAATACCCTAATGGGATGACACAGTCAGGACGAATGCGCATGCTCTGTGATTCCTGCACTAATATGTTAGTGGGAAGACACAGTCAGGACGAATGCGCATGCTCTGTGATTCCTGCACTAATATTTTAGTGGGATGACACAGTCAGGACGAATGCACATGCTCTGTGAATCCTGCACGAATATATTAGTGGGATGACACAGTCAGGACGAATGAACATGCTCTGTGATTCCTGCACTAATAGCGTAGTGGGATGACACCGTCAGGACGAATGCACATGCTCTGTGATTCCTGCACTAATATCGTAGTGGGATGACACAGTCAGGATGAATGCGCATGCCCTGTGATTCCTGCACTAATATCTTAGTGGGATGACAGTCAGGACGAATGCACATGCTCTGTGATTCCTGCACTAATAGTGTAGTGGGATGACACAGTCAGGACGAATGCACATGCTATGTGATTCCTGCACTAATTTCGTAGTGGGATGACACAGTCAGGACGAATGCACATGCTCTGTGATTCCTGCACGAATATATTGGTGGGATGACACAGTCAGGACGAATGCACATGCTCTGTGATTCCTGCACTAATATCCTAATGGGATGACACAGTCAGGACGAATGCGCATGCTCTGTGATTCCTGCACTAATATGTTAGTGGGAAGACACAGTCAGGACGAATGCGCATGCTCTGTGATTCCTGCACTAATATCTTAGTGGGATGACACAGTCAGGACGAATGCGCATGCCCTGTGATTCTTGCACTAATATCTTAGTGGGATGACAGTCAGGACGAATGCACATGCTCTGTGATTCCTGCACTAATAGCGTAGTGGGATGACACAGTCATGACGAATGCACATGCTCTGTGATTCCTGCACTAATATCGTATTGGGATGACACAGTCAGGATGAATGCACATGCTCTGTGATTCCTGCACGAACATATTAGTGGGATGACACAGTCAGGACGAATGCACATGCTCTGTGATTCCTGCACTAATATCGTAGTGGGATGACACAGTCAGGACGAATGCACATGCTCTGTGATTCCTGCACTAATATCGTAGTGGGATGACACAGTCAGGACGAATGCACATGCTCTGTGATTCCTGCACTAATATTGTAGTGGGATGACACAGTCAGGACGAATGCACATGCTTTGTGATTCCTGCACGAATATATTAGTGGGATGACACAGTCAGGGCGAATGCGCATGCTCTGTGATTCCTGCACTAATATCTTAGTGGGATGACACAGTGAGGACGAATACGCATGCTCTGTGATTCCTGCACTAATGTCTTAGTGGGATGCCACAGTCAGGACGAATGCACATGCTCTGTGATTCCTGCACTAACATCGTAGTCGGATGACACAGTCAGGACGAATGCGCATGCTCTGTGATTTCTGTACTAATATCGTAGTGGGATGACAATGGTGCATTAAATTCAGGGCGGGAAGACTTTGATAACATTAAGTTCAAGTCAAAGTTTTCTTCGATTTGTGATGCCTCTTTTGAAATTAACTTTAATTTGACTGGCAGGTGATCCCACATAAGAGAAAAACTGCTTCCAATCGAATTAGTTCCAAAATAATCAACAGAAAATCTAGTTATATAACTATTTTATTTGTTTTACATATATTGTATACTTTTAAATCCATACTTACCTTTTTAAGGTTGTGCATAGAATATATACACGAAACTAATATCACGTGAGATAAGCCAGATTGTATATTGATAACAAATACGTTAAATGCAGGATGATGAAACCTGCTGTGCATCAACCAGAGACTCATATTTGAGTTCATCTGGTTTTCCACCCGAATTCCTTGCATATCACACCCTCTACAAATGCACTGTTTGCTGAGGCAGCTTAATGCGCAGCTGCATCGGTGTTTTTTCCCGGCAGACCCGTAGGGTGACTCTTGAAAGACCTCTGGAACTATGGGCTATGAGGATGTTACACAGCAGACGCGTGGGTGACTGTGAGAGTCTTGGATTCTGGAACAAGGGGATTTGTATAATGAGCAAGAGTCAATAGTGTTAGTGAATACATGATAATTAATGTAGGTCCAGTGTCTGAAAAGCCGCTAGTTTTTCTGTAATATGCAGGTTAAATATTAAAAACACCGACAGGCAGTCGATTTATATGAATCTACCATCTTCTAATTACCTGCTGTCCCGCCTTTAATATAATTCGATGTCAGAATCTGGTAGAAGCATGTGTTTACTGATTCTGATCCAGCCTATATATATAAATGCATACACGTGCACGTGCCACGTGTGTGTATTTATTTCAGTTGATCGTGCTCTATCTCAGTGTTCTTTTCCATTTCACAGGCAGAAAACACGTTCATCCTGACGCTCGATGGGGATGTGGATTTCAAACCAGATGCAGTGCGCTTATTAGTAGATCGACTCAAGAAGAACAAGAAAGTAGGAGCAGCATGTGGTCGGATCCATCCAATCGGATCTGGTAAGTGACTGCTCAATCTGCGAAGCCGATAAGGGTTATTGGTATTATCATGAGAATATAAGTGATCGAATATGTTCCCAAGATATTTGATCACAAATGCATTTTATGTAACTGTAAAAGTTACCCCAATTAGCAAGTGTGGTTACGCAGAGGGGCCTCCCCGTCAGACCCTTAGGGGTATTCTGCGAAAAGACTGCATGTCGCTAGTGGCCTTGTCTGGAGTGATCCCCATGTCTATAGTAGCATTGTCTGGAGTGCCCCCCCCCTTGCATGCCTCTAGCGGCATTATCTGTAGTGACCCCATATCTCTACTAGCATTGTCTGGACTGACCCTGTGTTTCTAGTGGCATTATCTGGAGTGACACCATGTCTCTAGTAGAATTATCCGGAGCGAACCCATGTCTCTAGTAGCATTGTATTGAGTTACCCCATGTCTCTAGTAGCATTGTCTGGAGTGACCCCATGTCTCTAGTGGCATTGTCTGGAGTGCCCCCCCCTCGCATGCCTCTAGCGGCATTATCTGTAGTGACCCCATATCTCTACTAGCATTGTCTGGAGTGACCCAGTGTTTCTAGTGGCATTGTCTGGAGTGACACCATGTCTCTAGTAGAATTATCCGTAGCGAACCCATGTCTCTAGTAGCATTGTATGGAGTTACCTCATGTCTCTAGTAGCATTGTCTGGAGTGACCCCATATCTCTAGCGGCATTGTCTTGGGTAACCCCATGTCTCTAGTAGAATGGTCTGGAGTGACCCCCCCCCGTGTCCCCAGCGGCACTGTCTGGAGTGACCCCCATGTCTCTAGCGGCATTGTCTGGAGCGACCCCATGTCTCTAGTGGCATTATCCGGAGTAATCCTGTGCCTCTAGTAGCATTGTCTGGAGTGCCTCATTTCTCTAGTAGCATTGTCTGGAGTGACACACCCTCCCCCCCCCCCCGGTGTCTCCAGTGGCATTGTCTGGAGGGACCCATGCCTCTAGTAGCATTGTTTGGAGTGACCCCCGGTCTCTAGTGGCATTGTCTGGAGTGACCCCATGTCTAGTTGCTTGGCTGGAGTGACCATTTTGGTGGAATTGTCTGGAGTGACCCCATTTCTCTAGGAGCATTGTCTGGAGTGACCCCCATGTCTGTCGTGGCATTGTCTGGAGTGACCCCATATCGCTAGTGGCATTGTCTGGAGTGACCCCTGTGTTTCTTGTGGAATTGTCTGGAGTGACCCCATATCTCTAGTAGCATTGTCTTGAGTGACCCCCGTGTCTCTAGTGGCAGTGTCTGGAGTGACCCCATGTCTCTGGCAGCATTGGCTGGAGTGACCCTATGTCTCTAGTGCCATTGTCTGGAGTGACCCCATGTCCCGAGCAGCATTGTCTGGTATGGTACCATGTTTCTAGTAGCACTGCATGGGGTGACCCCATGTCTCTTGTAGCATTGTCTGGAGTGACCCCATGTCGCTAGCGGCATTGTCTGGAGTGATCCCATGTTTATAGTAGCATTGTCTAGAGTGACCCCATGTCTCTAGTAGCATTGTCTGGAGTGACCCTATGTCGCTAGTGGAAATGGATTGACCCCCGTGACTCTATATCAATGTCATGGAGTGACCCATGTCCCTAGCGGCATTGTCTGGAGTGACCCCATATCTCTAGTAGCATTGTCTTGAGTGACCCGCATGTCTCCAGTGGCATTGTCCGGAGTGACCGCAAGGCTCTAGTGGCATTGTCTGGGCTCACCCTGTGCCACTAGTAGCATTGACTGGAGTGTTCCATGTCCCTAGTAGCATTGTCTGGGGGTGACCCCCGTGTCTCTAATGGCATTGTTTGGAGTGACACCATGTCTCTAGTAGCATTGTCTGCAGCGACTCCATGTCTTAGTGGCATTGTCTGGAGTGACCCCTGTGAATCTAGTAGCATTGTCTGTAGTGACCCTGTGCCTCTAGTGGCAGTGTCTGGAGTGACCCCATGTCTCTAGCAGCATTGCCTGGTGTGACCCTGTGTCTCTAGTATCATTGTCTGGAGTTATCCCATGTCGCTAGCAGCATTGTCTGGAGTGGTACCATCACTCTGGTATCACTGTCTGGAGTGATCCCGTGTCTCTAGTGGCATTGTCTGGAGTGACCACATGTCTCTAGTAGCATTGTCTGGAGTGACTCCATGTCGGTAGTGGAAATATATTGACCCCCGTGTCTCTATGGCAATGTCATGGAGTGATCCATGTCCCTAGCTGCATTGTCTGGAGTGACCCATGTATCTAGTAGCATTGTCTGGGGTGACCCCCAGTTCTCTAGTAGCATTGTCTGGAGCGACCCCATGTCTTAGTGGCATTGTCTGGGGCGACCCCTGTGTCTCTAGTAGCATTGTCTGGAGTGACCCTGTGCCTCTAGTAGCATTGGGTGGAGTGTCCCATGTCTCTATTAGCATTGTTTGGGGTGACCTCCACTCCCGTGTCTCTAGTGGCATTGTTTGGAGTGGCCCATGTTTCTAGTAGCACTGTCTGGGGTGACCACATGTCTCTAGTACCATTGTCTGGAGTGACCCCATGTCGCTAGTGGAAATAGATTGACCCCCGTGTCTCTATGTCAATGTCATGGAGTGATCCATGTCGCTAACGGCATTGTCTGGAGTGACCACATGTTTCTAGTAGCATTGTCTGGAGTGACCACATGTCTCTAGTAGCATTGTCTGTAGTGACCCTATGTCGCTAGTGGAAATAGATTGACCCCCGTGTCTCTATGGCAATGTCATGGAGTGATCCATGTCCCTAGCGGCATTGTCTGGAGTGACCCATGTATCTAGTAGCATTGTCTGGAGTCACCCCCAGTTCTCTAGTAGCATTGTCTGGAGCGACCCCATGTCTTAGTGGCATTGCCTGGGGTGACCCCTGTGTCTCTAGTAGCATTGTCTGGAGTGACCCTGTGCCTCTAGTAGCATTGGCTGGCGTGTCCCATGTCTCTATTAGCATTGTCTGGGGTGACCTCCACCCCCGTGTCTCTAGTGGCATTGTCTGGAGTGACCCCCATGTCTCTAGTGGCATGTCTGGAGTGACCCCATGTGTCCAGTGGCATTGTCTGGAGTAACCCCCGTGTCTCTAGTAGCATTGTCTGGAGTGACCCCATGTCTCTAATAGCATTGGCTGGAGTGACCCCATGTCTCTAGCGGCATTGTCTGGAGTGACACATGTATCTAGTAGCATTGTCTGAAGTGACCCCCAGGTCTCTAGTAGCGTTCTCTGGAGCGACCCCATGTCTCAGTGGTATTGTCTGGAGTGACCCCTGTGCCTCTAGTAGCATTGGTTGGAGTGTCCCATGTCTCTAGTGGCATTGTCTGACGTGACCCGCATGTCTCTAGTGGCATTGTCTGGAGTGATCCTCTGTCTCTAGTGACATTGCCTGGAGCGACCCCCGTGTCTCTAGTGGCATTGTCTGGAGTGATCCCCTGTCTCTAGTGGCATTGTCTGGAGTAACCCCTGTGTCTCTAGTAGCATTGTCTGGAATGACCCCTGTGTATCTAGTAGCGTTGGCTTGAGTGTTCCATGTCTCTAGTAGCATTGTCTGGAGTGACCCCCATGTCTGGTGGCATTGTCTGGAGTGACCCCTGTGTTTCTGGTGGCATTGTCTGGAGTGACCCGATAACTCTAGGAGCATTGTCTGGAGTGACCCCGTGTCTCTAGTAGCATTGTCTTGAGTGACTCCCATGTCTCTAGGCTCATTGGCTGGAGTGACCCCATGTCTCCAGTGGCATTGTCTCGAGTGACCCCATGTCTCTAGTGGCATTGTCTGGAGTGACCGCCTGGTCTCTAGTGGCATTGTCTGGAGTGACCCCGTGTCAGTAGTAGCATTGTCCGTTATGACCCCCGGAGTGACAAACGTCTCTAGTAGCGTTGTCCCGAGTGACCCCCCCCCCATGTCGCTAGTGGCATTGTGTGTTGAGACCCCATGTCGCTAGTGGCATTGTGTGTTGAGACCCCATGTCGCTAGTGGCATTGTGTGGTGAGACACCATGTCGCTAGTGGCATTGTGTGGTGAGACCCCCATGCTTATTCATCAAGTGGTCAACAGTTACTAGTTATATGTCCGTGCTTTAAGGCATATTGACTATAGCTGTTTATGTTAATATTCAATGTCCCGTTGTCTAGCACTGCCTGCATTTGATATGTTTTATTCGCTGTATCCTCAGTCTAGCAGATCTTGCCTGTAATTGATATGTGTTATTCGCTGTATCCTCAGTCTATCAGATCTTGCCTGTATTTAATATGTTTTATTCGCTGTATCATCAGGTCCCTTGATTTGGTACCAGGACTTTGAGTATGCTATTGGACATTGGCTGCAGAAGGCAGCTGAACACGTGTTTGGTTGTGTACTGTGTGCTCCGGGCTGCTTCAGTTTGTTTAGAGGATCAGCACTTATGGATGATAATGTGGTTCGCTCATATGCCACTACTGCGACTGAAGCTGGCCAGTACATACAGTATGATCAAGGTGAGTAGAGCGACATACATGCAGTATCGTACAAACCGTAATGTCATACTCACGACCGTTAACATGCTCAATGCCACCACATAGTGTATGGTCAGTACAATCTATTGTCAAGTAACTCTACATAAAGTATGACGCAGTGAGGTTGGGGCGATGGGGTGTGGTGGGGTGGGGGGCGAGGGGATGGGGTGAGGTGGGTGGTGGGGGTGGGTTGGGGGCTCATCACTAACAGTCCATAATGTTAATTATATTATTAAGTGGCTCTAGATAAACATTGTGTGGTCAAGGCAATCATAAATAAATAAATAAATATATATATATATATATATATATATATATATATATATATATATGGCATTGCAATTTCACGTACATCCATCAGTTCATGTGTCAATTATTATTATTATTATTATTATTATTGTTATTATTATTATTATTATTATTATTATTATTATTATTATTATTATTATTAGGCAAAGACTAGCGTGATTGTTCCGTTTATTATTAGGCTTCCGAGAGCGAAGTTCTGGAAGACTAGAGTCATTGTTCCGTTTATCATTTTTATTATTATTATTCTTCCGCCAGATTTCAAAATTCTTCTTCTCCGGAACCAGCAGGTCAATCAACACAAAACTCAAGATCTCTGGTCTAGATTAGCACGCGGATCAAAATAGCTAAAGTGAACATGATCGGTTGCGGGGTTTAGCGGCCATCTTGATGACGTCATAAAACACAAAATAGTCTTCTCCTTTGGAGGCACTGGTTTGATCAAGTTCAAATTCAGAGAATGGGATTAGTCCATGTAGGCGGTTGAAGATTGCTCACAAGACGTTCATGTTTAAACAAACATGGCCAACATGGACCAATAAAATTTGGATTTTAATGGTGAAAAGATGGATTTTAATGGTGAAAATAGCTTTACCTGTGTTATTTCGTCTTCTAAATCTGAATTTGCTATGTTTCAAAATGTCCGATGATTAGTTTGGTGGCCATCTTGGATTATTCATCCCTTTTTCTGCTGGATGCCTTCCCCAAACTACCTAGTCTAGAACAACCAAACTTGTTCCAGGTTAGCACACTTAGTGCTCTCTATCAGCACTCGAATCAAAATACGTAAAGAGAACATGATTGGCTCAGAGGTTTGGTCGCCATCTTGATGACATCATAAATCACAAAATAACCTTCTCCTCTGGTACTTCTTATCTGATCTAGTTGAAATTCAGGGAATATATTTAGCCTATGGGGCACGCGTGACCCTACCTCGCAGCAACTTAATATCTAAACAAACATGGCCACCATTGACCAATCTGATTTGAGCATCTGCGCTGCCATTTTGAACTTTTTTATTTGATGGAGTTTGATAACGAAAATAGCTATACTTATGTTATTTGGGTTCCTGAATTCGAATTTGCCATATTTCAAATTGAGAGATGATTGGTTTGGCGACCATCTTGGATTATGCTTCCACTTTTTGCTGGCTGGTTCCTCTATAGGTTCCGTGTTAGCAGATTGACAGTCTTCAGTGTGCCTGAGAAAATAAAGGAGATCTATCAGTAAACAGCTGACATATTTAGATTTTAATTTCCTTTTTTATTATGTAGTAGGAAACAGTTTGCAAGAGGCACTAATAAAAATGATTTAATGTGACATTTAATTGTCATTTCATATTTACTTACCATGGGGTAATAAACTGGACTTGCTACGGTAAATGCTCTAGGCAAACCGATTAATGTGATAGGGATTTAATTGTTATTTAATACAAGTTGACCAGCGGGCCGATTGACCCATGAACTTATGAATGCCAATATAAAACTTGCACTTAGTGTAGATTCTAAGGATACCTGCTGACTATTTTTCAAAACAACTTGACTGGAAGTTGTTGCTGCCTATTAACCCTTCTACTGGTGAAATATTACAGTTGCATTAACCCTGATACTGCAGAATGTTCACTTTTACTTCATTGATTTTGTACTACTTTCCAGTGTCCATTAAGCATAATCGAAAGATACAAAATTGTTATGCACTTCTAGACATATTTACAGCTGAATGGTCAATCACTGATTTACCTATTTACTGCTGAATGACCAATCATCTATATGATTTTTGTGACCAGTTTTGTGTCTGTATATAGATCTTCTCCTAAGCCACCTAGACGATTGAACCGAAAGAGAGAACTATTATCTAAAGCAGTATAGAAACGGAATGTCACCAGAACACTAGATTGAACATGAGGTACAAGAAAAGAGGGTCTAGTTAGAGTGCAGATACTCTTGGAAGCTGTATATCTGCTCATGGAACAGATCTAGTTATTATTATTATTATTATTATTATTATTATTATTCCGAGAGCGAAGCTCTGGAAGACTAGAGTTATTGTTCCGTTTATTATTTTTATTATTATTATTCTTCTGCCAGCCATTTCCAGCAAGTAAATTGAACCAAAACTCCGAAACCAGCATGCAAATTGAACCAAACCTCAGAATATATGGTTGAGATCAACACCCGAATCAAAATAGCTAAACAGTGCCTGATTGGCTCAAGGGGTTGGCTGCCATCTTGCTGACGTCATAAATCACAAATCTTCTCCTCTGGATCTTCTGAAGTGATCTAGCTACAATTTTGGGAATATAATCAGTCAATGGAGGCGAGTGAAAATTTACTTGTTTATTGCTGAATGACCAACCATTTTGCCAATTTTTTGGCCAGTTATAAGTCTGTACATACATAGATCTTCTGCAAAGTCACTTAGGTGGTTGATCCGAAAGGCACAAAACATTATCTAGAGCAGTTCTAGAAACGAAATTTCACCAGAGAACTGGATCCACCAGAGAACTGGACTGAACATGAAGTACGAGAAAAGACAGTCGAGTTCGGGTACAGGTACACTTGGAAGCCGTATATCTGTTCATGGAACAGATATAGTTATTATTATTATTATTACTATTATTATTATTATTGTTATTATTCTTGTTATAGGCGAGGATCGTTGGCTGTGTACGCTGCTGTTACAGCAAGGGTACCGGGTTGAATATTGTGCCGCCTCGGATGCCCTCACTCATGCGCCTGAATCATTTTTCGAGTTCTTCAACCAGCGCCGTCGTTGGGGTCCCTCTACTCTGGCTAACATCATCGATCTAATGTCAGACTGGAAGAATACGATCCGCATCAATGATAACATTAGCCGCTTCTATATGTTCTATCAATTTCTTTTCTTGAGTTCCACAATTCTTGGCCCAGCCACAATCTTGCTCATGATAATTGGTTCACTTAATGTCGTGCTTGACGTGGACCTAGGCTGGTCTTATGTCTTGGGTCTTATACCACCGATCGCCTACATCCTCATATGCCTCTACACCAAAACTGAGATCCAGCTGACTATAGCTGCTCTGCTGAGCGCCGTCTATTCTATTGTGATGACAGTAGCTATAGTCGGCACGATTGCTAGCGGCGTGTCTGGTGGCCTACTCAGTCCCAACGTGATTTTCGTCTTGCTCTTAATTGGCGTATTCGTGATCGCAGCATTTATGCACCCACAGGAAACGCTGGCCATTGTGTATGGCATTATGTACCTCATCTGTATTCCAGCAGGATATTTAATTTTGACCATTTATTACTTATGTAACCTGAACGTGGTTACGTGGGGAACACGTGAGATGCCTGTCATGAAGACAGAAGAAGAAGTGGCAACAGAACGCCAGCGTAAGGAAGAGGAAAGACTACGCAAACGAAGAGGGTTCTGGGAACGGATCGGCCTTGATTTAGTTGTGAAGGAAATGAATTCTTTCTTCAAATCTTTAAAAGGCTATGTTGGATCGAGCCAAGAAAAGGTCAGTAAAACAGATCAGCTTCTAGAGGAACTGCTGGTACAAATGAAATCTAAAGAGGAAAATAGCCAACAGTCAGCTCAACATGCACGACCAGAACCACCAATCCCTCCTTATGTCCAGGCACGGTCATCACGTCTCGGCCACAGTGCTCCTCTAAGCGATGTGGATGAGGAGAGAGAATCACGTACCAGTACAAGTGCTGACAATTCGAGTGTAGAAGGAGTACCACCTGCACACATTACACGACGATCACGTGCACCTCCAACAATTCCCACAGAGCGCATCGTCCAAGAAGATGCGAGACACCCAGCATGGCTAAAGCACAAGAGTGTTAGCGCTGGCAGCGTTAAATCACTTAGGAAGATGGAATTGGCTTTTTGGAAGCAAATTATCCGAAAATATCTTGCTCCTATAGTTGAAGATAAAATTCATCAGTATAAAATAAAAGGTGATCTAAAAACCCTGAGGAATAATGTCGTATTCGGTTTCTTCATGGTCAATGCTCTCTGGATTGTGCTGACTATGGAGTTGCAGATTGCATACAGTCAAGGCGTCCGAGAGTTATTTTTTGTGGTTCCTGGCGAGAATGATGAAATTAACCGACTAGAACCCTTAGGATTCATGTTCTTAATTCTATTTGGTCTTCTGCTTATAACACAATTTACTGCCATGTTCATTCACAGATGGGGAACTTTATTGCATTTACTCTCGATTACAGAGATTCCTTGGTTTCGCAAGAAACAGGGTGGAAATGATGTAGCGCGAGAAGCAATTGAGATGACTCGACGACTACAAAGTCTACGCGATATTGAAATGGAGCTGGTGGATCCTGACCCGGACTACCCCACAGATGATGAATTCAGTGATGAGCCATTCCCTGATTACAATGATTCTGATTATGAATTCTCATTAACATCATCATCTTCAAACTCGGAGATTAGTGAATATCCACCTTCCTATCACAGTGAAGACGACTTTTACCAGCAGATTGGCAGTGATGCAAATACTGACCATGCACGGCACCAGCATAGCAACAGAGCACCACGGACTGTATTCAGCTCTGCTGGATTCTCTACAGGTCACACCCTGCAGCAAGCATTTGTACGCCGATTCAGGCGTATGCAAAAAGAGAGTTATAGATCAGCGTCTTCACGGCCGTCTGTTCTAACATTCTTTAGTAGCAATCGTGATGTTGGAAGCAGCGTCTCTCACCGAGACGTGGAGAGTGCTCCGGCTGACTCGATTCATGGCTCAGTTCCGGCGTCGGTCACAGATAGTGTGGCCACAGCACCCACTGTCATCCGGGCTTAATCATGCACCTAGACTTTGTTTCTTGATACGATATGTTGGAATCTCATATGGCGTATTCAACAACCTAATGAAAAAATAAGTTTTCAATAATCAGAGCTAGTACTTAAATGGCAATAAGATTGGGTCGCTTTAAATGTGCATAATATTCAATAAACTTTGTTAGCAAGAAAATATGTTGAAACATTTGGACATTCGTTATGCATGTGAAGAATATGGATGAAAGGTTTAGAAATTTAAATTCGACATTATATGTGAACATAAGGCATGGCATCAGAAGATTCCTCAGTCCTTCTTTAGGCAATACTCTTGTGTTATTCTGGATCACACAAGCATTCCCCATACCGCAATGTCGCGGTAACTTACATGTCTCGATTTCGGTCTAGTTATATTAATGGAAATTTTATAATTATGTTATTAATAATTAATAAATTATTCAAAGCAAACAACTAATCGGTGAGAGTGCCTAATTGTGCTAATACTATCCGAGTAATGACTGTCTTTTGCAGGTCAGACAGGTCTACATATCGAGTAGTGCCTATGTTCTATGGGCTTGACTGGGTTACTTATCAAGTAGTTACTGTGTTCTGCTGATCTGACTGGGCTACTTATCAAGTAGTGCCTGTTTGCTGTTGGTCAGACTGGGCTACTTATCGAGTAGCGCTTATTTGCTGCTGGTCAGACTGGATGTCTTATTGAGTAGTGACTGTTTTCTGCCGGTCAGACTGTGCTACTCCTCTAGCACTAATTGGTTTCCACCGGTCTGACTGAGCCATTTATCTACCAGTGCCTATTTTCTGCTGGTCAGATTGGGCTACTTATCATGTAGTGACTGTTTCCTGCCTGATAGACTGGGCGACTTATCGATGCGTGGATAAAATGTATGCGTTGTTGTTGTTGTTGTTGTTGTTGTTGTTGTTGTTGTTGTTGTTGTTGTTGTAGGTCTTGTGAGTCAAACTATACCATTCATTATAGTAGGTGCCTAGCCTTTGTCTATGTTTGCTATACATTCGAAGTATCAATGATATACACAGTCTACTATACTAAATGATGGACAGATGTGTCCATTGATTAGCAACCTCATTGTTGGACATGTGTCCACTGATTAGCACCATCAATGACCGACATATACCCACTGATGAACAACACCAATGATGGACATATATCCGCTGATTAGTAACCTCAATGAAAGACAAGCGTGGTGTATTCGCGGATTAGCACTCTCAATTTTTTTTGGGGATTTTAATTGAAATCTGGATAATGAGTAGGATAATTGCAATCTATCTACACATATATGTTTTTTGTAGTTGTGCTGTGTATAGTTTCGAATGATAATGCATAATGATTGTGTAGGATGGGTGCGGTGGATTGGCCTGTGTTGAGCGTGCAGTGTGGGAAGGGTGTGGTATTTGGACATGTGTTGACCGTACAATGTGGGAATGGTGTGGTATTTGGCGTGTGTTGACCGCACAATGTGGGAAAGGCGAGGTATTTGGGTGTTTGTTGACCACTCAATGTGGGAAGTGTGTGGTATTTGCGCATGTGTTGACCGCTCAATGTGGGAAATGTGTGGTATTTGGGCGTGTGTTAACTGCGCAACATTGGAAGTGTGTGGTAGTTGGGTGTGTGTTGACCACTCAATGTTTGAAGGGTGTGATATTTGGGCATGTGTTGACTGCGCAACATTGGAAGGGTGTGGTATTTGAGCATGTGTTGACCACGCAATGTGGGAAGTGTGTGGTATTTGGGCGTGTGTTGACCGCGCAATGTTGGAAATGTGTGGTATTTGGGCATGTGTTGACTGCGCAACATTGGAAGGGTGTGGTATTTGGGCGTGTGTTGACCACTCAATGTGGGAATGTGTGGTATTTGGGCGTGTGTTAACTGCGCAACATTGGAAGTGTGTGGTATTTGGGCGTGTGTTGACCATGCAATGTGTGAAGGGTGTGGTATTTGGGCATATGTTGACCGCGCAATGTGGGAAGGGTGTGGTATTTGGGCATGTGTTGACCATGTGCCATGTAATGGATGTGACGGATTGGTGCGCGTGGATGGTGTTGATTGGGATGAGTGGTGTGCAGGGATGGTATTGTTTGGGATGAGTGGGGTGAAGTGGCGTTTGGTGGTGATGTGGTATGGTATGAGCTCGGCTGATAATGTGCGATGATGTTTTTCCGGTATTGTTTGGGATGGGATGGGTGGAGTGGTGTGTGGTAATTGTGTGGTTCAGAATAGGTAATAGAACCATGCAATGTGGGAAGGGTGTGGTATTTGGGTGTGTGTTGACCACACAATGTGGGAAGGGTGCGTTATTTGGGCGTGTGTTGACCACACAATGTGAGAAGTGTGTGGTATTTGGTTGTATGTTGACCGCGCAATGTGGGAGGGGTGTGGTATTTGGGCGTGTGTTGACCATGCAATGTGGGAAGGGTGTGGTATTTGGGCGTGTGTTGACTGCGCAATGTGAGAAGTGTGTGGTATTTGGGCGTGTGTTAACCACGCAATGTGGGAAGGGTGCGTTATTTGGGCGTGTGTTGACCATGCAATGTGGGAAGGGTGTGGTATTTGGGCGTATGTTGACTGCGCAATGTGAGAAGTGTGTGGTATTTGGGCGTGTGTTAACCACGCAATGTGGAAAGGGTGTAGTATTTGGGCGTGTGTTGACTGCGCAATGTGTGGAAGGGTGGGGGTATTTGGTCGTGTATTGACCACGCAATGTGGGAAGTGTGTGGTATTTGGGTGTGTGTTGACCGCGCAATGTGGGAAGGGTGTGGTATTTGGGCATGTGTTGACCATGTGCCATGTAATGGATGTGACGGATTGGTGTGCGGGGATGGTGTTGTTTGGGGTGAGTGGTGTGCAGGGATGGTATTGTTTGGGATGAGTGGGGTGAAGTGGCGTTTGGTGGTGGTGTGATATGGCATGAGCTCATGTGCGATGATGTTTTTCTGGTATTGTTTGGGATGGGATGGGCGGAGTGGTGTGTGGTAATGGTGTGGTTCAGAATAGGTTTGGGGTGGGTGGCTTTATGTGGTGTGAGTTAATATTTATGTGGCATATTTAGCTAATCTACATTTGTCTGATAAATCATTGCAATATTCTTATGTTTCGTTATTACTTTTATAGTGCTATGTAAATGAAACGATTAGAAAAATGTGCAAAACAGTAACACAAACATGTCTGTGGCTATCTGCGGCCTGGTCGCTGTTAACGAACAGAGAAACACAAACATGTCTGTGGCGTTCTCAACCCCAGATCTCTGGCAACGAATAGAGAAACACACACATATCTGTGGGGATATGCAGCCTGGTCCCTGGTAGCGAACAAAGAAACACAAACATGTATTTGGCGTTCTGCAGCCTGGTCCCTGGTAACAGGTTGAACAATCACCTATGTCTGTTACACTTTCTGTATCAAAGGTTTTGACAATCTCAATGTTAAGGAAACAATATTCTGTCAGCATTTAACACTTATATTCCGACTTGACACTTGTCTTGTAGGTTGACCGTCAGTTCTCGTGCGCTCATGGTTAGTGTTAGCGCGTGGACTATAGTTACTAATGAACTTATTTGTACTATGTAAGATCTATAGATGGTGCTTGCAGCGAGCATGCATCAAAATGCCATCAAGTTAGATTCCGTACAATAGTACAGTAGTGTTGTTGAGATAGGAACTAGGCTTTACGCTATATAAAGACGCATGTATGGACATGAGTCTTTCACGCCTGTTTCTTATATTGTTCAAGTTACAATTAGAATGTGCATTCGATGGTGGGCCACTGCAAATTCCATGCTTTTCTTAACTCTGACTGTTAGACCTTGCCTGTTCTATGTGAATGGACGCCAATAAATATACCAACTCGCAACGATCCGAAGTCGTATGTGCAAGTCACATAAACCATTTGATGAATTCCACAAGAAATTTTCAGAGGGGATAAAGTGAAGGACATCTTTATGATATTTGACAAGTTGATCATGCGTCCTTGGGACTGGGGTGGTGGTGGTTTGAATCAAAATATAAATGTTGTCTCGTAATCTGCAATGAAATGTTTAATGTCTGTAACAAATTTCGTTGAATTCCACCAAACTGAGTTGGTGGAGATCACTCTATCCCAAGCTAAATGTCGTTGTTCACTCCGCAATTGTATGGATAATTCATATAAAAAATTGTTTGAATTCCGCCAAATGGTTTCGGAGCAGATATTCACGTGAACAGCCGGATTGATGGACAGATGAACAGACGGGCGCATACGATTGCAATATCCAGGATGTGGGTTTCAAAACGTGTGGGGTTAATACGCTTAGTATAAATCTGACAATACATGGATATGATAAAAGGAGAAACATGCCAAATATTTTCTAATATATAGGTTCATATAACTACTGACTTCATGTATCTTATGGGCTTATAATTAGTCACCGACTAAAATGTGTGCTCGTCAATAACAAGAAAGAGAATCAAATTTAAGATTATCTTGAGTTATATCAGATAAGCTTTCATGCATACACGTGCTTCATTATGTCCCCCTTCCAGGCTCGGCCTGATCAAGGGGAGTACATCTATTTCCAGTAGCTAACACACAAAGTGACGCGCCGTGACAGCGACACGATTTGGTTGTATTAATGATGGGCCACTTTGGTGTGAGCGTGATAGCGACATGACACATGCGAGCGGCAAATTGGGCTAATCATCAGTCTTTGCCAGTTTTTAAAACATGCTTTAAAATCTTTCCAGTCGCTAGCAAATGGCCAGCGATTACATCCTACTGATCAATGACGATGACTTTTCCAATCATGTGACTGAGTGTAAAGATAGAAGCTTTTGCCCGTGAATAGTATACCAGTGGGTATTGTACCAAGCCTTTGCCCGTGTATAGTATACCAGTAGGTATCGTACCAAGTCAGTTTTTGTTCATTGTAAAAGCACAGCACCAACGTTGTGCAACTAGGAACTGATAGTTATGGCCCATTCAGAGCGCATGCGTGTGGGCCGTGCGGGGCGACAAGTGCGTCCAGACATATCCAACATAACAAAATAGCATTCAAACCAAGCGTGTAAGTAATACAACATATTGTAATTTTGATAACATTATTAAGGTGGAATATGTAAGGTCACACATTTATTTCCGATTGGTTAGGGGGGAGAGAGAACGTAATGACGACGCGCACGATTGGATTAAAATCAGCTTATCTGCAGTGCGAATGCTCCTAAAAATCTGTACATGTTTATAAAGATCGCCCGTGTCACCCGCGCCACCAGAATGCAGTCTGATTGGCCCTTTACTTTTAAGATGCTTTCAATGTTGCTATAAATTTGGCGGCTAACACAGAATGCTGTTAAATATATTTAATTGCAAAACGCTAATAAATTCCAACATTAATTTTAGGCTTACAAGTTGTTTAATCAGCATTTATATACATACACTGTACAGTACTGTTGTTTAACAAGACGACGATAACGCGTATAGTATTTTCTCATTGTACCAAAATAAACATGTATAATAATACAATATAATATAATAATTGTTATTTCTGTTATACTTATACCGATTAGGTAAGATTGATGAAAATTCGATATCTCCTGTTTGTCTTTCAGAGGAACTCTTGTTACTTTTATATAAATAAACCTAATAACATTAAAAATACTTGTTCAATATTATATACGCCCATGCCCGATGACGCACGCACGCACACGCACGAACGCACGCACGCACGCATGCACGCACGTACGCACGTACGCACGCATGTACGCGCGCACACACGCACGCACGCACGCACACGTGCGCGCACACACACACACACACACACTCACGCAGGCACGCACGCACGCACGCACGCACGCACGCACGTACGCACGCACGCACGCACGCACACACAGGCATGCAGTCACACAGGCACGCACGCAGCACGCACCCATACACGCACGCATGCACGCACGCACGCATACACACGCACGCACGCACGCACGCATGCACGAACGAACGCACGCACGCACGCACGCACGCACATGCACAACACACGCATGCACAGACGCACAAGCAAACAAACTGTGACAGACATACACGGCAGTAGTATAAGTGTAATGGGATGGGAACACTTCTGATTAGGCGAGAGTGGGTCATGTGACGTTATCTCATTTTCATATTAGGCCACTCCCCCTTTTTATCCCAACCCACCACCGTTGTTTGAGATGTAGATCTATTGATGTGTTCTGATGATTGACAGTTGAAACACGTGATGTCATTGACAGGTGTAACGAGGCATGAAATGGATGAGGACGTGTCCTAGTGAGGCCACGTGACCAGCTCTAGACCAATCAGATTCGCACCTATATCGCCGCAGCCATTCGGTATGTAGATCTATCGATGTGTTTTGATGATTGACAGTTGCAATGCCTGATGAGTTACAGGTGTAGTGAGGTGTGAGATGGATGGGACCATGTCCAAAGGAGGTCACCTGACCGCCCTCAACCACTCAGAGTTGTACGTATATTGTCGCAGATGTACCACGTGATTGATCTCGACCACTCAGACCTACACATATCCCATCGTGTATGGCTAGTATGTAGCTCTAGAGGAATGCTGAGGCGCTATAATGTGTTCGACCATGTTTTTTTCTGACTGGAAAGTAAATAGGAAGAGTAGAGTTACTGCTACTGACTGAAGGTCGCACCTAAGCTCTAAAATGCATAACATTCCATATAATGATATGGGCGCAAATCTGAATGGTTGAGAACTGCCATGTGGTCTGGTTTGGACATGATCCCATCCATTCCAGACCTCGCTACACCTGTCAATCATCAGCATCAATAGATCTACATCCCAAAAGGTGTCAGTGGGCTGGGACACAATTATGATGGGTCTGGGTGATGTGACATGAGAAGTCATCTGATTTGCATATTAAGCCACGCCCATCTTTTCCGTCCAAAAGCATTTCCTGCTCTCGACCAATCAGATTTGAGTATTTTTTCGCGGGAAAACAGAGGGTTGTCTAATATGCAAATGAGATGACGTCACAGGGCACCCTCGACCAATCAGAAGTGTCGCACATCTACTCACAGCCTCTACAATTTAGCTTTATGTTGAGTGAATAGGATGCAATGTGACTAATAAAGAGAGGCACACAGTTCTAGCTATACTATTCCCGCATTAGTAGAGATCCGCTCACTTTTACATGTTGGAATTGATTTGAACGTTGAATCCCCTGAATCCCCAGAATCTAAGTTGCAAGGTAGCCATACAGGTAAGATACAGGTAAGATATGACAGCAACATCTCACCATCAACATAATGTTTGTTAAACTGTAAATTCATCAAGTATATACAATTCACACACTTTAGTGACAGAGTATTCGATTTCCATGAGGAGCTACGTCATACATCAATAATTTATTTCAATTAATTTCTCACCACTGGGGTGACATAAAACGCTACTTAAAAATCCCATGTTTAATAGGTCATCCTCATTGACAACAATCTGGTGCCCATACTGGAAGTGGTAAGCAGCTGTATCCCTCGTAGAACTACAAGAGAGTCATCACAGAGAAAGCAGAAGAGATGCTTATGGGCGACTGACAGTATCAAATCAAAACTTAGAAAGCAAACGTAAAGCAATCAACCAATTCAGGGTGATGTGAGAGGTCTACTACAAAGAATACACCAAATACAGAAATAAGGTGAAGGGCGAAGTAAGGAAAACAGAGAAATATTGAGCATGAATTCACCAAAAAGGCAAAGACAACCCCTAAAGCTTTCTACAGTTACATCAAGTCAAAGTTAAAGTCAACTTCCAGCATCAACGACCTAAAACGAGATGCCGGCGCAATAACCAGATCCGACCAAGAAAAGCAGATCTAACCTTGTAGTTTACCTCAACATTAGATCAAATCATAATCAAGGAAGATGATGTACATACAAGATAACCTCAGTCTCGAAGGTGCAAGGATCAGATGTGTTGCACCGAAGTATTTCGAAGGAGATGGCTTATTGCCAAGCCACCGACAATACTGTTTAACACATCAATATATAAGAGGGCAATTCCATTAGATTGAAAGAATTGTCAGATAATGCCAATCTTTAAGAAAGGCAGCAAATCTGCAGCTAGCATCCATAGACCCGTAAGCTTAACATCAGGTGTCTACAAAGTAATTAAGCGTTTCATCAGAGATGAGCTTATCAAGAACATGTTAGATTTCATTTCAGAATGCCAGCACGGTTTCCTCAAGTGGTAAATCCTGTATAACGCATGCGTGACACACTTGGCTCACTTGACTTATGCACTGAAGCAATTGACACGGGATGCCGTTAATGTTAAACATTTGATACAGTGCCCCACAAACAGCTAGTGAGCAAATCGAGCAGCTGTGGTGTAGATGGAGACGCACTGGGCTGGATTCAGGACTTTCAAAGTAACAGGAAGCGGAAGGTGACTGTCAATGGCTGCTTTTAGAAGTTGGCTCCAGTCCTCAGTGGGATTCTCCAAGGCGGTGTTCTGGGCCCTGCGTTGTTTATTTGCTACATCAACAACGTACCTCAACAATCTGAAGGACTGGGCAGATGTATGGCAGCTACCTTTCAACGAGTTCAAATAAAAAGATATGTATCTGGGGAGCTCTAACAGCAAGCTTGAGTACAGCAAGCAAGCCTCATCATTGAAGGGGCAGATACACTCTGGGTGATTCCTTGGCTTACACATGGAAAGGTCCAGGATTATGTAGACCATACGGAAATGTGGATAGTTAGGAAAGTGAGAAAACATGGTGCCTACTTAGTTTTGACAGGTATATGAAGTACAGCATCAAGGACAATACTCATGAAACTAGGCAGAAAGGAACAAGCCGACAGCAACTAACTTTGACCATGCCTCTGCAAAAACAAAAGGTGTTACTGACTGTTACAGGCTAATTGGTCTGTGTATTTAACATTACTGACAGTGACATATTGAGCTACACCTCATTCTTCCACCAGCCTGGCACCAAATAATATGATGTTCGGAAGGGCGGTTTACCTTCTCTAGGCTGTGAGTTTCAATAACACAAGAGATAAATTAGACCCATTCGCTTTCGTGGATTCTGTCGAGTCCTTGCAGCAAGCTCACGCCAGTGCTGGACAGTCTCTAATCTTGGTGATCGGGTATATATATATATATGTATTGTCATACCATATGGGCTCGTCCGTGATTAGAACGTTCTTAAGAAACTTTCTGATCTGGGATATCAAGTTAGTGAAGTGTGAGAATTATTGACGACATTAATGGTACTCAATTCCGATTGATAATGTCGAAGTTTGATTGAGAAGCTTTCATGACTGACCCAACTGAAGAGTATCTCGGAAAATTGACCTGGGAAGTTTTGTATGATACTAGTGCAACATTGCTTGAATTGTTAGAACAATTTAAGACATACGTTGGTCATGATTTTCGTATACACTTGGGGGAGCAGCACGTGAAAACTGATTCTGAAGCAGCTATGTTTGCAGATGACTACATCTTAGTGTGTCGTGAACCAGCCTGTTGTCAGAAAAACACCAATCCAATGACGTCAAATAAACAGTCTAAGAAGCACACACCAACAAAATTTTAACATGATACTAAGCCGTTTGCTAATGCTCATGCAGTTGTAAAACAACCAGAAATGATTACGAACGGCTTCGAAACTTGGTGAAAGTTCCTGCTATATTTTCACCATATCTGTCTGAAGCTGAAATTTCATTAGTTAATGGTAATGACAAAGTCTGTGTTTCTGTTCTGCGAGGCCTGGGTGCTTCTCAAACATTGATTCAGAGAACTATTCTTCCATTCTCTGAAACCAGTGAAACCAGTGAAACCGGTGTAAGTGTAATACTGTGTGGAGTAGAGATTGGGTGGATGATATGGTGTATGAATTTACATAAGGTTATCCTGGAATCTAATCAATGTACAGAGGCAGTAGTAGGAGCTGGAAGTTATCGTCCTGTGGACGGGGTGGATGTTCCTTTGAGAAATGACTTAGGATCCACGTTACTTCCTGAAACAATGCATACCCAGTTTGCATGTAGCGATGAGTGTCTAACATCAACTGTACCTGATTCTTTAGTCAGTAAGATTCCTGTAGAAGCTAACGAAACCCATCCATCATGTATTACCACCCGATCTCAAAGTAAGAAAATAAAACTTCAAGATGATGATGATTGTAATTTGTTAGAAGAGACTTATTTCTCCTCCAGATGTTCAAATGTTTGTACCAACAGGCCCAAGTAAGCTTTCTTTTTATCGAAGACCAAACATCGGATGAAACTCATAATAATGAAATGGTTTGTGTAGATGGTGATCATAAAGATCAGCGTGTCTGTTATTATTTACAAAATGTCGTGCTGGTGAGAAAATGGCGACCTAGAGATGCGAGTATTAGTGAACCATGGAGAGAGGTTCATCAGGTCGTGTTTCCACTCTCATTTAGAAACAAAATTTTGGAAATAACACATGGCGAATCTAGTACATGTCACTTAGGTGTATCAAAACAGCAACAAAATTATTGTGCTGTTTTTATTGGCCTAATATAAACCGAGATGTAGCTAATTTTTATCGTTGCTGTCATGTGTCTCAAATTGCAGATACACCTAACCAGACAATTGGCAAAGCACCACTACAGCCAATTCCTGCATTTGAAGAAGCCTTCTCCACCCTGATTCTTGTTGGTCGCATGATTCGTACTAAACAGGGTAACATGTACCTACTAACTGTAATGTGCCAATCACCCAGATATTGTGAGGCATTTCCTTTGCGCAATATTACTACTAAGAGTGTGGTGAAACCGCTGATTAAGTTTTTGCAACATTTGGAATACCGAGAACGATTAGGTCAGATCAAGGGTCTAATTTCACCTCTGCAGATTTCAATCAAATAGCTGGTGCACTTAATATCACTACATCCAGAAATGCAGGGTGCCCTTGAAAAGGTGCACCAAACCTTGAAGTCAATGTTACGTCGTTATTGTTATCAAACAGCTAATGACTGGGATAAAGGTGTGCCTTTTCTCATCTCTTCATTTAGAGATTCCATACAAGAGTCGCTTGGTTATAGTCCCAATGGGCTAGTGCTTGGACGTGAGGTTGCATGCCCATTAAAGTTATTGCGAAACTCCTTGATAGATCTTCAACAAACTGGTGATATTAGTCAATATGTCACAGAATTTACGGAAAGATTAAAACGTACCAGGGAATTTGCAAGAAATAATTTGTTAACTGCGCAAACTCACATGAAAAGGTTATATGATAGGAAAGCTGTAGAGAGAAAATTTGAGGTCGGGGACAACGTCCTACTTTTACTACATTAACCCGGTACACTTCAGGTTAAGTATGAAGGTCCGTATCGGATAGTAGAGAAGCGCAGTGATCTTAATTATGTTGTTAAGACCCCATGTCGTAGAAAGTCAACAGATCTTTGTCATATTAATATGATGAAAGCATATCATGGTACAGCAGAGTGTAAAGAGGTATGTCAGGTAGCTGTTAGTGGAGATCGTTCTTCTGTGGATAGTGATGTTTGTGATGATGAAAGGTTATTAAAAGATTATAGTGTCAGATTTGAGAATACCACAGCTTTGAAAGAGTTACCTAAAAAATAGGTCATCTTGACGCCAATCAATAACAATACTTGTTTAGACTGGTAGATAAGGATTTTACATTATTTTCTGATTGTCCATGTAGGGCAGTTGCTATAGAACATGACATAGATGTTGGTTCTGCAACCCCAATCAAACAAGCGTTATATAGGTGTAGTCCAGAAAAGCGTCTATAATGGAAAGGGAGATTGCTTACATGTTACAGCAAGTCGTCCGTGGAGTGGCTAAACCAGATGGTAGCGTTAGATTTGTAACAGACTGGCGCAAAATTGATGATGTCATGAAAACTGATGGCTATCCGATACTGTGGGGGGTGCTCCCTTAAAGAAATCTTTTGAACTTAAAACTGCTGAGATGCGATTTCCAGCTTTCTGAGTGGAAATATTGAGTTTTATTTTAACTATAATTTAGAACATTCTTGGAGATAATCAAGCAGTCAAATGAAAAAGGAGTCTATGGTAAGACAGATAATAAGATTTTGAACATGCATGGACCTATCATTCTATTCACCTATTCCTACTCATGACTTAGTAATGCTACATACCACTACATATGTGAGGTGTCCATTGAGGAATCATAATCCGATGCAATTTTTAGAGTTTTATAATTGCATCAGTTAAGGTGTTACCTTAGAGAATAAGTGGGATTCTGCAATGCCCACTTCATACCTTTATGTGTATTTTGCATTACTTAAAGTAATGCTTTACCTATAGATATCAATAGGTCAATAGATAGGTTGGTGCGTGATTCCATGACCTAGAGATGAACAAATATTGGGATTCCTGACAAAATCTTTAAGCCTTTGAACATGAAAGACCAAATTTCAGGAAGAATCCTTCATAATTAAATAATCTCTTGAATAGTTTGACACAACTATGACTAAGAGCTGTTGCATAACATCATAAAGGATGCAACAGCTTCCAGTGAAATTAGTTTTAAAATAGTCAACAGCTTACAGACCCGTATGATTGTCTTGAAATTGAGATTTCATGGCTTTAGGGTTCAAAGGACCCTAAGTTTCCATGATATCTTCATGACCTATGAGAACACGTTTAAGTTAAGTGGGGTATGTGTGGGGGTGGGGTGGCTGGGGTGGTGAGAGGTGGCCAGGGCCACTCGGGCCACTCCATTTGATCCGCTACTGAGTCTTATCGCTATTCTCGTTTGTAAAAAGAGAAACTGCATAAAACACATTATTCAC